>JAUMJL010001310.1:0-167500 GCA_033558185.1 Dromococcyx pavoninus | reverse complement strand
GCAGAAGCGCGGTTAGAGCTGCTCGGCTCCTCTCCTAGCCGGGAGCAGAGAGCGAAAGAGAAAGAGGCGCTGGGGAGAGGTGGGTCCAGGGCAGAGCAGGCGCTTCCCAGGGATGGCTGCCGCGGGATGGGATGGGTTTTCTCCTGCCTAAAAAGTCAGGTGCTAAAGTTCAGAACTTCTCAAGCACGTTTCTCTCTCCGCTTCACTCTCTCTCTCTGCTCCTTCCCTTTCCTCTTTCTCGTTACAGGTGATCAAAGAAGAGAAACATCTGCAAAAGGGCGAAAGACACCGAGGGGATCTCACTTAGTAGAGATATTCCCCTGAGGTTTTTTTTCCCTTCCCCCCCTTTTTTATTATATTATTTTTCCCTCTTTTTTTTTTTTTTTCCCCTTCCTGGAATCGATCGATTATCACCATAACCCCCCTCCCTCCGCTTCAAACCTAACCAGAAACATCCCCAAACTCGCCGAGCGCTTTCCCCTCCTCTGCATACCGTCTCCCCCTCCTATTCTCAAGCCCTCTGCGCCTTGCCGAGGAGGAAGAAGAAAAAGAGCAGCGAGCGCGGAAGATGGAGGTCTCCACGGACCAGCCGCGGTGGGTGAGCCACCACCACCCGGCCGTGCTCAATGGACAGCACCCGGACTCGCATCACCCCACACTTGGCCATACCTACATGGACCCCACGCAGTATCCTCTCGCCGAGGAAGTGGATGTACTTTTTAATATCGACGGTCAAGGCAACCCTGTCCCTCCGTACTACGGCAACTCAGTCAGAGCCACCGTGCAGAGATACCCTACGGCCCATCACGGTGAGTGTTCCCGGAGAGATCCCGGTTCCTATGGGACAATCCCGAGCCCCGGTTCCGGCGGCCGTCGGGCAGACCTCGGCAGCTCTCCTGCCGGCGGGAAAGCTACGTCACGGCTGGATTTTGGGGTTGGCTTAATGGAAATAAATCCAAATCCAGGCTTCCTTTCTTTCTCTTTCTTTATCTATTACTTCGTTTTACCTTTGCTTTTTTCTCTCTTTCCCTACTTTCCCTTCTTTTCTTTCTTTCCCTTCTTTCCCTTCTTTCCTGTTTTCCCTTCTTTCCCTGTTTTCCCTTCTTTCCCTGTTTTCCCTTCTTTCCCTGTTTTCCCTTCTTTCCCTTCTTTCCCTTCTTTCCCTTCTTTCCCTTCTTCCCCTTCTTCCCCTTCTTCCCCTTCTTCCCCTTCTTTCCCTTCTTTCCCTTCTTTCCCTTCTTCCCCTTCTTCCCCTTCTTCCCCTTCTTCCCCTTCTTCCCCTTCTTCCCCTTCTTCCCCTTCTTCCCCTTCTTCCCCTTCTTCCCCTTCTTCCCCTTCTTTCCCTTCTTCCCCTTCTTTCCCTTCTTTCCCTTCTTTCCCTTCTTTCCCTTCTTTCCCTTCTTTCCCTTCTTTCCCTTCTTCCCCTTCTTCCCCTTCTTCCCCTTCTTCCCCTTCTTCCCCTTCTTTCCTTCCCTTCCCTTCCCTTCTTTCCTTTCCTTGCCTTCTTTCCCTCCCTTCCCTTTCTTCCCTTCTTTCCCTCTTTATTTTCTCTCCCTTTCTTTCTTTATACTTTTCTTTCTTTCTCCTGCTGTCTTTCTCTCCTCTCTCCTTTCCCCCTCTCTTTTACTCTCTTTCTCTTTCTTTCCCTTTCATCTTTCTGTTGTTTTCTTCCTCTTTCCTTCTCTCTTTCACTTTAGTTCCCCCCCTCTCTTTAATTAGGTTAACAGTTAGTGTTTTCTTACGTTGTTTATTTTTTGCACGATTAAGCTGCTCTGGAGAAGAAAAGCAAGCTAGGGAGCAGGGGTGTGAAAATGACCCTGCTTGTCCTCACGCTTGAGCTATTTCATTCGCACTTGGTGAACTTGCTAGGCTTGGGTTGAAAGTTTTGCACATGTACCTAGGGCTGCACCGCAGCATGTGTTAAAAATAAGAAAGAAAGGAAAAGAATAAACGCCATGGCGTAGTTAAGTATCAGACCTGGTGTGTTTTCCTATAGGTCCTGCAGGAAGGTAATGATCTACAATGCGAATTTTGTTCCCGGATGACAGCTTTTATAGAGGAGGTGAAATACCTGAGGCCGATGCGGCCCAGGTCCATAGAGAAATCAGTGTTTTGATGCCATCTTTTCAAGAAGACATGGAGTTATCCAGTATTTATAGCTGGAGTTCCCCTGTACGGTTAAAAAAATAGGTAAAAGATAAAAATTTGAAAAGGAGGGAAAAAAACAGATGATGATTTGTGAAGCCAGACAGTGACATTTGTAGTGGCGGAATCTAAAAAGCACGAGGCTTGCAGTGGAAATCACCCCCAAATCAAGAAGAAGAAAATGGGACGAGCGAGTGGAGCTGGAGCCGAGCCGGGTTCAGGGGACTGCTCCCAGCCCTCAGCTACTTGTTGAGTACGAGTCTGCATTAGGCTCCGCTCAGTAACTGCATTGTTCTGCTATTAGTCCCTTTAAAACAATTATTTCTAAGGATCAGCAGCTTTTGTTCTTTCTTTCTTTTCCTTTCTTTTCATTTCTTTTTCCAATATATCAGCAGAAAGTGGAAATGCGGTCTCTCTGATCTAGACTGAATATTATTTACTATGTTACTTCCTGGAGAAGATAATGAATCTTGACCCTTTCTATTCGTATAATCCACCTTCCCTTCCTTTAGAACAGTTACTTTCAGTATTGTTCACAAATGTCTGGTACAGTGAAAACACATAAGCTCCCATGCAAACGTACTTGTCCACACTGCACCAGTTCTTCAGATATCTGTGGCTTTATAGATCTGTGTTTGCGTCTCTCCTTCTGTATATTTAGCAGTCTCTATACACATATCACGATAGCTACAGAGGTTAAGGCTCTCTAGAGGTCTATGCATTTCCAGGGCTTTATTATCGGGCACAAACTTGCTCTTCTCCAGATGTATAACTGTGTTCTTCAGCTTAGAGCGATTTGCTCAAGTTGCTATGGATTTGGGTAGATTTGATTATTTGAATATGCTTTTTTAAGCAAGAGAAGTGATTAATTTAAAATACTACGTAACATCCCTTAAGAGTATGTATATCCAAAGAGAGCAAGATTTGACTGCGTAAATCTGGTAAGTTTTTTTCTCAAAGTCAAGGTCTATGTTTTAAAATACAAGCAATGGGTCTCTTGTAATAAAAAGAGGATGGAGAGTTTCTTTTGAGACACTTGGTACTCTCTGTCTGTGCCATATAGCCACGAAAAAGCCGTGTAGCATTTATGAGCAGCCTTGTGGAATGAAAAAAGACAAATTATGTGGTTTGCAAAGTTTAGCAGCTCTATTGGGAAGGTTACTATCACTCTGTAGGTATCTCTTGGTCTTCTGCGTTTGGCCGAAATATTCTCAGGGATTGTAGCCCACGGCTGTATTCAAAAAATTATTTTTCCATCTAAGAAAAAAATATGATTTTTGCTTTCGGGGTTTGGCAATTCCACACAGAATCTTCGCTTCAAAGTCCGTGTGGGATTGTCTGGAAAAAGAAGAGAGTGAAGCAGGGCTCGCCGAATTCCATGTCCCAGGGCTGGCAACCCTGCCCGGAGGGTCCAGACCCGGAGACTCAGTCCTGAGCAGGATCGGGGCTACTACCTCAGACTATTGCAGCTTTTAAGTTTTGATTTTTAAAGGGGAGTGGGGGATTGCATCAGATGTAATTTTGCATATTCCCCTCTTGCATGCCGAGCCCTTTGGGAATGAGGGGGGGGCATACAGCCCGGCACCCCCACGGTGGGCTTGCCAGTGTGGCAAAAGGTGTGTAACCGGCTTTTCGCTGTGCTTTCTCCGAGCAGGGAGCCAGGTGTGCCGCCCTCCGCTGCTGCACGGCTCGCTGCCCTGGCTGGACGGGAGCAAGGCGCTGAGCAGCCACCACAGCGCTTCCCCCTGGAACCTCAGCCCTTTCTCCAAGACCCCCATCCATCACAGCTCACCGGGACCCCTTTCCGTCTACCCACCCGCCTCCTCTTCCACTTTATCCGCCGGCCACTCCAGCCCGCACCTTTTCACCTTCCCACCGACCCCTCCTAAAGATGTGTCCCCGGATCCGTCCATCTCCACCCCCGGCTCCACCGGCTCTACCCGGCAGGACGAGAAGGAATGCATCAAATACCAGGTGTCTCTGGCCGATACCATGAAGCTGGAGTCCTCTCACTCTCGGAGCAGCATGGCCTCTTTAGGAGGAGCCACCTCCTCCGCTCACCACCCCATCACTACCTACCCACCGTATGTCCCAGAATATGGCTCTGGACTTTTTCCCCCCAGTAGCCTCCTGGGAGGATCGCCTACCGGGTTCGGGTGTAAATCGCGACCGAAAGCACGGTCAAGTACAGGTAGGGCTTTTGGCTTCTTCATCCCCATTGCTAGGCAGAGGAAGCTATGGGGGGAAGCGGGGGGCAAAAGGGAAAAGGCTGCACTTGCCTCTCCTCTCTGCACGCAGAGGGATGCGCACAAGCATCCGTTGGATGAAAGCTGAACCCCTCGAGAAGGTAGGGGTTGGGCTTTACCTTCTCCACGGGTTTTTCTGCTGGGTTTGTGATCAGACTCCCCCTTGTCCAACGCGGGATGGGGGTTCAACCCCAGGAACACCGACCCAGCAGCACAAACATCCCCACCCCGCTGCCACAGGGCTCCTGCCCTGGGGGCGATCCGGTCCCGTCCCCCCCCCGCCTCCGCGTTACCCCAAGCTGCGGCGCCCGAGGAGGAAGCGAAACCGAGGGAACCACAGCATTAGTGTATCTCTCTGTATTTTAATAATGGTACTAAATCCCAGCCAACTTCCTCCGCCTGCCCTCCGCCTCGGTCTTCCCAGGGCCTCTTCCCAGGCGGGGAGGAGTTTCCTTGAGGCTGTGGGGAGAGCCTGCCTACGCAGCCCCGAGCCCCATCCAGCCCCGTGCCACGGTCTTCGACCATCCCCAAACCCATCCAGCTCCCTACCAGGGTCTTTGACCACTCCCAGACCCATCCAGCCCCATGCCAGGGTCTTTCACCACCCCCAGCTTCATACAGCTCCGTGCCAGGGTCTTTCACCATCCCTCAGCCTCATTCAGCCCGGTGCCAGGGTATTTGATCACTCCCAGCCCCATCCAGCTCCCTGTCAGGGTCTTTGACATCTTCCCTGCCCCCCCTCCCCACAAAGCATCCCCTGGCCGCACTAGGATTGGGTGGGTTTCCACCGCGATTTGAGAAGGTTGAGCGCCTCCCGCTCCCCACATTCCGGACTTGGATGTTTGTGTGCACCGAGGAGTAGTGTGAGAGCCGAGAGGTGTGTGTGTCTGTGTGTGTATGTGCAGAGGAAAGGGTGATTAGTCAAAACTCTTCTTTTTTTTCTCTTCTTTTTTCCTCTATTTTTTTTTTCTTCTTTCCGAGGAGCTGCTGCAGGGTTGCCTGGCATGAATGAGATCAGTTTTCAGGGTTTTTCCAGGGTGACATTTACTCTGTCTGTCTGAGCAGGGACTGTCTCTATTTAGCTGATATGTTTGAGCTAATCCAATTATTTTCAGACTGCTGCACGCGACAGTTGCATTGTTTATCCAGCGCCAGGAACTTTAATAGAGTCCGGATGCGGTTAGAGTGACAAAAAACCCCAGACCTGTATGTTTTGTACATGAAAGCAGGAGAGAGAGAGAGATGGAGTGAAACAAAAGAGAGGGACAGAGACTCAAACAGCCCTGGAGCGGTTGCCCCGTTTAACCAGGGGGGAAAAAACCGACCTGGGTATTAACGGGAGCGGCTCCCTGCTTGGCCCCTGTGTGGACTGGGTGTTGTGCTGGGGTAGGGACCGGTTAATTCTCGTCCCTGATGCAATCCAGGGAGCTATTGTGCTCCCCGGTGCCCGCCGAGCCGCAGCGCCCGCCGGGGCACCGGCTGCGCGGTATTTTCAAACCGTCTTGCTGCCCCCCTCCCCCGCCTCTTGTTTTCCTTTTGCCACTTTCAGTTACTTTACCTTCTAGAGACACATCTGCGGTTCGTGATAAACCAACCCCAGGAGCAACACCTATTTTTTTCTCTCTTCTTTTTTTTTTTTGTTAAAAGTTAAAAGTTGATTTTAGCAAGCTGGGAAGCTCACAGTCAAAGCGAGTTAGTGCTGGAGGGAAAGAAGGGAGGAGATGTTTTTGCAGGGTAAAAGAGGGAGAAACGGCTGTAAATGTGTAAATATCTTTTATATTTCTTTTGGGGGGGGGGGTTTGAGAGCAGAGGGGTTTAGTGCAAAGGCCCTGGAAAAACGGTTGCTGTTTGTGGTTAGGGCGCGGATGCATCTTGCTTGAACGCAGCACGGGTTGGGGCAGCGGGGAGCCAGCTCTGTGCTGAGTTAGCTCTGCTCTGGTCGGCTGAGGTCTTCTGCTGCTGCTCTTGGTTGGGCTGGGAGTGTCATTAGGTGCAATAAAAAAAAAACCAAACCAAACACTCAACAAAAAGCCACTCAACCCTCTGAAAGTAGCTGGGAGGCATGCCTGCATCCCCCCAGTTCCCTCCTCTAATCTGGGAGCCAGTGGGCTGGTGACTATCTCCCCAATTGCTGGGAGAGGATAGAGAGATGCCTGACAGGAGAAAAAGAGGGAGCGAAAGAACTTAATCAGGGCTGTTTGGGATCCCAAATATTAGGGATGAACCATCTGGATGCAGATGCGGTGGGGAGGCCAGAGAGGTTTCTGCAAGTTGGGTGGTGGAAGCTTAATTGCAAATCAATCGATAGTGGATATTAGCAGAGTGGTTGTGCATTGACTGGGACCAGGAAAGTGTTTTGGTTGTTGATCTGTGATTATTTTGGGGGCCCCTGATGTGGTTTTATCTGATGACAAAGGAGAAGCTCATGTATCTCCCCCCTTGGAGCTGGTGCAGTGCTCAAGGAGTGACCCTGGGGTCTCCATACACATCAGAAAGGGTGGCATGAACTTAATTTGGTATCCATCCATCTTGGGGGTGTTGGAGGGTCCCGCAAAGCCCATCAAGGTCTGCCTGGTCCATATAGCAACATGGGGTCTAGAGCACCTTAGTCCAGAAGAGAAGGGGATTTGCCAGACCCAGTCCCCCATAAAGAAAGGACCTGTGTGAGGGATGAGAGGTTCTTCAGGCAGTCCCTCGAGCCACCATGGGTTCAGGTTGTCGATGTCACCATCGCTCTTCCTTACTGCTGGACACAGGCCTGATGCTGCCTGTGAGGTGATACTGGTAAGAGAGGCAGGATAAGGACCCTCCAGATTCCCCCAGTCCTACGGCAGAGATGTCACTCATCCATGGCCTTGGACCTTTGCTTGTACATCCTGAGTGTGGAGAGAAGTGGCAGCATCTGGCACGGCTGGGTCTCTTGGGACGTTGTTTTTTTTGGGGGGGAGTACTTTCCTCAGCCTTTTTTGTCTCTGCTTTCCCTAAGTGAACTATGTGCTCTCTTGTTTCCAGAAGGCAGGGAGTGTGTAAATTGTGGGGCTACCTCAACCCCTCTGTGGAGAAGAGATGGCACCGGGCACTATTTGTGTAACGCCTGTGGACTCTATCACAAAATGAATGGGCAGAACCGGCCCTTGATCAAACCCAAGAGAAGGCTGGTGAGTCTCTTTTATTTCTATTCTTCCTTTTCCTTCTTCTGCAACTTTTGCTCCTTGTCCATGTCCTGGGATGGAGAAGAGAAGCTTAGCCAGCTCCCAACTTAGTCCCACTGACCGTGTCAGAGGGCTGGAAGGGAGGGATGCTCAGGGAGGTGCTCCCAGCCGCTGTGAGCCTGTTTTCTAGTCCTCTTGCAAGCTATAAAATGGGTTGAAAAATCAGGATCCAGGGTTTCTTGCAAACCAGAACCGAGTTTTCTCCCAGGTCACTACGGGGCAGATGCCTCTGCACAGCACTCCTGTTGGATATTGGCTCTTTCCAGGGGACAACAGCAGAGGAACCATTTCATAGTGGCCTAAGATGTTATCAGGAGAAGAGGATTTCTTCCCTTCCCAACTGTGTCTGTACCCCCCTTGGCGATCGGTGCTGTGGAGTGAGACCCAAGCTGGGTACTGGGTGCTACTGGGGCATCAGCCAGACCTTGGTCCTGTAAAGCACTTATCTGATGGCCCTGGTGCCACTTGTACCTGAACCATGTGGGTCTCAAACTGTGGTATTCCTGCCTGATGGGCAGCTGCTACCCAGTACAAGTTGGTGTGAGTGAGGACACAAGTTAGAGGATGGCAAAGTAAGAGCAAGCCTGGTGGGTGTCCAGAGCTGAGTGTGTTCCCAGGGCCACAGAAGTTGGAGGAAGATGAAATGTGTGAGTAAATATTTGAAATGATATTTGCAAGCCTCACAATTCTACTATGTACAGGCAATACATTAAAGCATCCCCAGCCATCTATTTGTGAATTTCCCTGGAAGCCACAAAAAGGTCTGGAAGCTGTGGGCATCGCTAATAAATGCATTGATGTGTATTTGGCAAATAATCAGGCAAGCCACAAGGGGAAAATATATATCAAGTGGGGGGAAAAAAAATGTTCCCTGCTTGGGAAGCTATTGAATGTTTTGAATAGAGGCACGTTTAGTTTTGTTAGGATTAAAGACATGGATGGCCTCCCGCGGGTTGCTCAAAATGTGGAGAAAAAATGGCTCTCACTTCTCCATGGAGTTTCTGAGCTCATGGATGGGTCCGGCTGGTTGTGTGAGGCTTGTGCCTTGGCACAGCCAGATGGTCCATTGGCATCGTGTTCCCCATGAAGGTATTCGTGGCCTTGGTCGGGTAACTCTTAGGTATGGGTTCAGCTCCCTCACCTGTGAGATGCCCACAAAACTGGATGAACATTATTCCCACAGGCACTGGGAATTGTTTGCAGGATATAATCCCAGGAGGAGTTACGCTATGAGGGGCAGTGGTGTTGGCTCTGTCTGACTGTGCTGGTTTTGGGGAAGATGCGGGTTTGCTTCTCTGCCCCCAAACTTCCTGAGGGTAAAACCTCTCCATGCCTTGCTTTTCGAGCTTTTCCCATACAGCAGAATGTCGTTCTGCCTCATCTTTCATAGCCTTGTTAGAAAAAAAGGAAAAACTTTCTAGAGAGGGAAGTACAGGCTGGGATTTTAAATTTTTTTTGAGCAGCTCTTGTTCTCTTCTTCTCCTCCCCCCGGCTCTTCTGTCTTAAATACACACACCTCATTTTCTTCTTTTTTTTCCTTGTTCTCTCTTCATGTGTAAAGTTAACTTCCTAGGAAAAAGCTGCCGGATATCTGAGCCCTGGAGATAACTCCTAAACAACAGCTCTGTTTCCCTAGCCCAAACACACAGGAGCTTGAGCATATCCAAACAAGCGGAGGGGGAGGCAGAATAGGAAAGCGGCTGGAAAAGGGGGGGAGAGCTTTCAAAAAGTGTCTGATGGAATCATGAAAGAATGTCCCGAGTCACCATCAGCCCAGCACATGTAAAATGAACTACATAAATAAATACATTGTAAAAGGTCATTCTTGGGGAAAAAAATAGAAGCGAAAAAAGTTAAGAGAGACCTTGTCTTGCATAATCACTTCAACCTTGGGCATTTTAATTTAAGTTATAAAAAGTTCCTGCTCTTTTCATGCAACCTTTGCTAAATGGGAACTTTCAATTTTTATATATATTTTTTTCCCAACGCTGCCAGAGGAAAAGAAAAAGAGAAACATTTCTAATACTGTTTGCATCAATATTTGTTTCCCTTTCTAAACTAAAAAAAAACCAAAAAAGGGCACCAAAGCTGGGCCCACATTTGCATTTCATGTGCATAGATGTAAATTTGTGTGTGTCTGTGGCTTGACTTCATCTTTCCTGACTTGTGAAGGTTAGCGAGCTGGAGAAGGTGGCATGTGTATGGAGGCTCAGGGTGGGGATCCAGTGTGTGCTCCTCTCCCTCTGTCACATGTTTCCTGTGTGACCTTGGGCTGGTTTTGTAGGCTCTGATCTCAGGTGTGCTGAAACTAATGAAAGGACTCTAATGAGTTGGAGAGAGAAGGCAAATGAATCTTTAGACGCTGAGAACCCACCCCAACCCTTATTAAGTTCAACAGATGTATTTGTAAGGGTTTTCTTTAGGGGAGATGGACAGAGCCTTGCCAGTTGAGGGGGATCAGTCAGCTCTGCTTCACTTTTTGGGGAAGATGGAAGATCTAGAGATGTCGTCAGGAGGATCAGGAATAGGCAGGCAGTACCACACAATCACTTTACTTAAAAGGTCTACAGACCTCTTGGAGATGGTTCCTATTCCTGTTGAGGCTAGTGGTAGCCTTGTCACTGCTGTTGCTGAGATAAAATGTTTCTCTAAATTCTCATCCTTTCCCTGCCCTTGTGCACGTAGAGCACTCTGTTTCTGTGTCCAGCCCTTCTGATTTCGGAAGGATTTAGCCAATTTCTTGGAAGGTCGATGCACGTGCAGTCTTATTTTAGGAAGCTGATGCTTGTAGCTCTCTGTGTATCCCATATAAACCCAGACACCAGAAACACCCCTTAATTAAGCATCTTTATAAGTGCTTGTACCTCCTGTGCCATCCTCAATTCCACCTTCTCATCACTATCAGCACTTCTGAAGTTGTGCCCTTGCTCATATACAACTGGGCCATGGGGTCTGGTCCTACAGAGGATATGGGGCACCCTGTTAGTCATCCCATTACTTACACGGTCAGGTTCAGGTGGGTGAGTAGCGTCAGTGGATGCCTTTGCTGGGAGATTTTACAATAGCGTTATTATTCATTGTTTCCTGCCAGCTGCCGGTGTCTCTGAAATAAGTTGGTACAGCATAAAAGGTACAGTCTGGGACTGAAAGAGCACAAAGTTTTAAAGATTCAGATAACGATGCTGAATTTTTATAGGGGAAAGACGGTAGATGGAAAAGGTGTTAGAGAAGACAGCTGATGTTGTGATTTATTCATTTGTTTAATGTCAGAGTTTGTTTGAACATAGCAAGGTGGTGGCCAGGAGTGTCTTTTAAATGCATTTGCCATAAGAGAAATTATGGTGAGTGCTGTGTAGAAACCCCAAATATCTTCAAAGGGGATGTTTCCCCTGTGTGGGCTGAGTCAAATATCACTGGTTTTTAGAAATTTCCTTAGGCTTGATTTTTGGGTCTGATAAGGGCAAAGCTGCTACTGAGAGACTTGATCCAGCCTCTCTGAGCCACTTGTACTGGCCAGTGGGAGCCGGGGAACGGCAACCTGCTGACTTGGCCCCTGGATCTTGGTGAGAGCCCAGCTCTGCAAGCTATTGTGTTTGAAGCACGCGTATTAACCCAGTGATTTTGGTGGCAACCAGTTTTGGGGCCGTGGCATTGTCTGGAGGAGGACAGGACTGAGGGGTGTGTGCACCCATCTGTTCAGGGCATGGTGGAGTGCTTCAGCTTCTCCTGCCAGTGCTGGGATTTCTGCAGCCAAAGACCTGCACACTGTTCCCCGCTCCTGCTTATCATCAGCATGGAGAAGTTGGCTAAAAGCTTCCTCAAGCTTGAGACTGGCTCATTTCAATGTGGTTTATGGTCAAGTAAAATGGAAGTGTCCCCACAGGCAGCTAGTAAGAGAGCCCCTTCTGTCACATCAGGAGCTTTGTGATGCTTCCTAATGCTCATGGGCATCGTATTATTTATTTTTAGGCAGTTCTTTCTATCTAATTAAATGAAAAAACCCTCTACTCTATCTAAAACAAAACCAGCCCGTCCTCTCTCCACCTACGCCGCATTCAATTATGATTAAAATTGCAACATGACCTAACAAGAGTTGGTATTAACGCTAGCGCTGTGCCAGTGTCCATGTTTGCATTTTGGGTTTGTTGTACGGTATCCAAAGATGCGGTATTTATTTTTTTAAATGTTGGATGTGCTACAGTGTGCGGCTGTGTGGGGTGAGGGGTAAATTTGAAACAGTAAGAGCACAAAAGAGAGCATTAAAGGCTCAGTTCTGCAAGGTGCCAAGCATTGCTATGATCTGGCAAATCGCTTAAGCACATGTTTTAACTTTAAGCACATGAGCAGTCCCATTGAAAGCAACGCATCGGGATGAAATCAGAGCTCTGGGATTGTGTCATATTGATGAAGAAGAGATAGGACGGGGATCTAAAGGTCTTTTCTTAGGAGCTGTAGGCACTTGAACACATGCAAACATGCATACGTATTCACATAGGAGTCTGCAAACTCTTTTCCATCCTTCAGTGGAAGAAGGAAAATTTGTTTGATAAAGTTGCAGTTTTTAAATAATAAGCCTGAATTCATACATGTGAAAGAGGAGCAACTTCGCTAAATTTGGCTTTGCTAAGTAATTATCTCAGCTAACAAAAAGCTTCTTTATGCACCTTAACATGTAGCTTTTTCTCCTTGTTCCTTCCCCTTTATGAAATGGTAAATTCTTCTTTCAGGCTCATTACCAACCCTTAAATAAACATGAAGGTTTAGGCTGAAAAAGGGTATAATTAAAAAGTTGGGATCCTCTCTCTTTGCCACAGTGTTATTTCCGATCTGGAGCCTGTATCCTTTGAAGCTGAGCGGAATCTACAGGACCGGGCTATGCTTGCGGTCGGACCCGGCAAGAAGCTGCCCACCAAGCTCCACACGGGTCTCATCCAGCCCTCACTGGAGCCGGCGTGACTCATGCCGTTGACTCCAGCGATTGTTGGTTCAGGCCCTGACTGCTGAATTAGACCCCTGGGGGGTCTGAGAAAATTAAGATGGAAAGACATGTTGGCATTTAAATAATATTTTCCCCTCTGGAATGGGCTGTGCCAACGCTGCTAATTTTGATGAGTTCTGTCAGAGGTTTAGCACTCACTTTTAGGATGCCCTTTGGCACCTGGTTCAGTTCATGTATAATTTGGGATTAAAGTACCTCAGGGATTTTTTTCAAAATTATTATTTGTTCTCACAAGCCAGTTTCTGGAGGCCTCTGCCGATGTGCGTCAGTCTTGTAAGGTTGATGTTTTCTTTCTCAGCAATTTTGCTGATTGCATTGGGGTTTTTAATTTTTTTTTTAACATGGGTGCTTTTCTCTCCCTCTCCTTCCCTTCCCCTGTTTCTCCCCCTCCTTCCTGCAGTCTGCAGCCAGGAGGGCGGGCACGTCCTGTGCAAACTGTCAGACCACCACTACCACCCTGTGGAGGAGAAATGCCAACGGCGATCCCGTCTGTAACGCCTGTGGGCTCTACTACAAGCTGCACAATGTAAGTGTGACTGTAATGCTCAATAGTGTGCCCTCTGTTTTGGTGCTTGGTGGTCCAAATTCTTCCTTGACTTAAGGATTTCTAATCTCCGGTGGTACTAAGACCTCCTTTATCCTTGCGGGTTGGAGCAATGAGTCGGCATCCCCTCAAAAATAGGTTCTCCAACTCAGGAAGGTATAAAACAGGGCTGTCCATGGGTAAGGTTAGAGCTTTCCCATGCCTGAGCCAAGAAAGGAGGGGTGAGTCAACACAGAGAGACATCAGCTGCTGCTGATTGGACTCAGTGTGTTGGAAAAGACAACCTGCTGTCCTGTAAGCAGACACCCCTTCTATGCATAACTTGGTTCCTCCAGCAAATACAAACTCTGGAAAAAAACCAAAATGTGCCAGCAGCTATTTAGATCTTTCTGGGGTTTGTGGCTGCCTTTGTCCAGCCCCTCCACTCACCTCAAAAGATGGTTTATTTAGATCTTGTGTTTGCCCCAGTTGATGCAAGTGATTCCTAAACCAAAAAGGACTTGATTTAGTTAACAAGTTGTAGAGTTTGCTCAAACTGTGATGTGAATCTTAAAGTGTCTGTCGTGGATGGGAAGGAAAAATGAAATGAAATGGCTAGTAGATGTAATCTAATGTCTCTGTGCAATGCCACCTTGCAGGGACCAGGGATATGTGCCCCAGGGAAAGAGTTAAAGGGATCTGAAAAGTCTTCTACTGAATAATACTACTAATAAAGGAGTCTTAAGGCTACTCCTGTTACTCTCTTTCCACATGTGGCATTAGAATAATTATTACATCAGAAGAGGGAAAAGACTTTCGATTTCTCTTCTTTGATATCACTTCTCTGTTTCTTTTTCTAGTGGTCTTTGGCTTTGTGTTTGACTTAGAAATCTTGGGCTATGTTTTGCCCTCATGTCCACCCACGCAAACACATCAAAGACGGATTGGGTTTCATGGGGCACCCAAGCCTCACGGTGTCTCAGTACCTTCCATTTGTTATTTCAAGATCTTTGGTTTCTTAGGATGAGTAAAAAAGTTTGGATTAAGTAGCAAAAAAAGAAACCCAGTTAGGCTAAATTTTCACCTGTTTTGTAAGAGGTATCTCTCCTGGAAAAAAGGAAAATGTGTTTACTTTTTAGTGGGCAAGTGTCTCAGTATCTTTTGAGCCCTATGTAGCAAGCAAAGCTTGTCATCAAACTTGCAGTGTGATCACTGCAAACAAAGTGTTTGAATCTGGAGTGAAAGCTTGCAGAATATCACAAGAAAATATTCTGTTTGCTATTTCCATGGAAGGGAGCAAGGTCAGCAAGATTCATTTGTGTAGTTTATGCTTGCGCTGTGTTTTCATTTTATAGCCACCAGTGACAGGACTTAAACCACACCGCTTTAAGACCTATAGGGAGAGCTGTATGTTAGCTGCTCCCCCTGTACCATAGAAAAACCATCAGATGCCATTCATTGGACTTCATGGAGATGATTGTGTTTGGATGAAATGACTTGTGCTTTTGAAGACAGTGTAGTTTCTGCCTATGACTACAAAAGGTGGCAGGATGATGAGTTCAAATGGGTCTACGTGTGTTGTAGACATCTAAGTGGAGGAATCCCCCCTTAAGGTGTCTAGAATGGTGTCTGAGTGCTGATATTCTCCAGAAATGTGTCTGCGAGACTACATCTTTTTCACACTAACATTGTGAACCTAGTTGGCCTGAATTGACCCCCTAGATCCACTGTTTAGGGAAACTCCAATCCAGCTGTGAAATCTGTGGCATGGGCAGGCCTTGAGCATATTGGAACAATTTTCATATTCATTAAAAACACCAACAGCTGTTTAAAAGCTCAGCACAGATACTTACTGAAGTCAAGTAGTATCTTGCCTTATGAGCAACTCCATTAATTGGACCTGATTAAACGAAACCCCTAGAGGATTGAGATATTGTGTGCAGCAATATAACTAAGTAAGGATACTAAAACCTGGCTAGAAGTGGACAGACCTTTTTTTTTAAACTGTTTTAAGATGATGCTTAATTATTACTGTGGTGAGAAACAGGTAACATCGCAGCCGATAGTCCTTGAACATATTGCCCCTAGCTCTAAAGGTCCATGATGACAGAGCATTGGAGCATTATTCTGCAGCTCAAAGGGCTTTAGAGGCTGTGGCTGTGAAGGACACTTTGTGGTTCAGAAGCCAAATATCAGCTATTGTTTTGTGACCAGTGATAAGTTCCAGGTTTTTGGCTGCTGGAAGGCAAGACCTAGGGAGCTGTGCTAGCTCCCTGGTGAATGGCACCAGCATCATCCTTTAGTTAACTCAAGGCAGGGACAAAGATTGGTGGTTGTACATGAACAAAGTTCCTTGGCTGGTACAAATTGGTCTGGTCTCTTAAAGTGAAAGAGTCGTTTGTGTAGGCTGCAGCCCTGCTCCCTTTCTGTGTGCATATTGGTTCTCCACCAGGAGAAGTGTCAGAAATAGAGAGGCTCATCATGGAACATCTCTCTCAATGTCCCTCCTAAGCAGCTGAATGTGTCTGCACAGATGTTGCATCAATGCCAGTGAAGGTCATTGACTGCTTGGAAGGTGCCTTAGCCGTGTTTCAGTCTAGGCTGTCACAAATTTCTGACTGCTTTTTTACACCTCTCACTTTTGTCTTTTCTTTGGGTTTGATGATTTTCTTGGCCCTTCAGATCATTAGGGCATTTTAAAGGGTTGATCTGGAGATGAAACTTACTCAGTTTTTAAGGCCACATCGAGCAGGATTGCAGTGAAAAGGCTGTTTTATTCATGGAGTTATATTTTCACAGTGTTATTTTTTTTTTCATGGGGCTACATCAGTTTGTTTTACTGTTGATTCCCACAGCTTAAGCAAACCCACTTGTCAGTAGGATATAAGCAATAATCATAATAGTCTTGGGGTGCATTTAGTGAAGCTGCTGGCATTTCTCCCACTGACTTCAACAAGAGCTGGCTCCATTAACACCAGTATTAACAATGACTAATATTTCACATTGATACGGTGCCTTTCATCCTGTGGCATCCCAGAGTGCTTTCTAAGATACAGCCAGCCTGGAAGATTAACCCAACATTGTAATGACTATGTCTGAAGGATAAATCCGCTTCAGTGACAGGACCTTATTGAGGTCAATGGCAAAATCCCATTGTCTTCAGTCAGAGCAAGATCAGACCTATAAAGGCTAAGACTATCGCCTGGATTTGATCTGTTGAATGTGAGGTTCTTGTCCTCGTTATTTTAGTCTTTCTTAGAAGTGAGATAAGCCTTCACTCACTTCAGGGATGGATGGGAATGTACCTTGCTGGAGGTGCACAGTAGACTGGCCTGTGCCTATATAAAAGAGTGAGTTTCCACTGTTTTTGGTGAAAGTCCTTAGAAAAGTCCTGTATTTCACAACACCCTAAAGCAGGGCTATGCATCCCAATAGCAGAGCAGTCGATATTTTGCATATGATGAAACAAAGAGCATAATTCTTGCCCATAATTAATTTGTTCCATCTGAAATTAATGAATTTCATATACATGCAGCGGGTTGGTTTAATTTTAATTTAGCATGTGTTTGTCGTTTTTATCAGAATGAATTTTTCATGGAGAAGGTCTTCCCTCTGGGTCTCTCATTTCTTTACCCCAGAAACAGAGATGAGTTCATGGCTTTGATGTTTTGGGGATCACTGTATCTCTGCTGTGACTGGCCTTTGAAGTCACTGGAAAATAAATTCCAGCTTGCTGCAATGACTTTGCTGGTCTCGCTCTTCCTTTATCTGAGTTGGTCAGGTACCTGCTAGGAGGGTGAGACTGCATACTCAGGGATGATGTGTCCAGCTAATAGCTTGGATGACATTTCTGATCCCAGTCGCGAGGTTTTGTCACCAAACTGAGCAAAACTAGTGTTCCTATCCTTAAGTTTCACTTCAAATTATGGCCTGGGCCAATCTGTTCTTAGCAATTGAGTGAAACATGAGAGACATTGCTTGGGGGAGGTGGTCATTGTCCTGCAGGATATGACACCAAGCTGTAACAAGGTCAGGACCCCGCATTTGCTCCAAGAACCAGTACAGCCATGTCCCAGCACCAAGCTGATATCACTTTGCCACTTCCATCTCCTGAGATTTCACGTTTTTTCCTCATGTGGAAATTGATTCTGGCTGCCCCTGAGCCTTTGTGTTATGATGCAAATCCTCATTAGGAGCTGGGGAGCCCGTTGCTTGCGTATGCCTTCTCAAATGTCAGCTGGATTCATCAGGGATAGAGATTTCCAGGACTTCTCAAGCATTGCTGCCTGGAGATGCTCACTTGGGACTGCCTTCTGGCTTTGAACTTGATCAATGTGTCCCTCCTAGCTGACTTAAAACAGGTCAGGCAAAACTTTCCCATCCCAGTCATCCAGTTGGAGCAAAGAATCTTCCTTGTGTGTGTCTATCTCCCTTCCCTCAGCAAGAACAGGAAGCCAGGGAGACGGGTGATGTTGTATTTAAAGCCCATGACATTTGAGGTTTTTACTTGTTGCTGCCCCAGGGCTACTGTTGGACTGCACACGGGCAGATTCTTCCTTCCTCCCTTTAGCAAGTAGGGCTGTTCCTCCAATTCCCTCTATCCAGAGGCCTTTTATTCAGCTGTTTTTACGATGAGGTGAAATTTGCCATCGCTGTTGTTACAGAGAGCCTAGGGTCATTGATTCAGACTGGGATGACGAACATTGGGATGCCTAAACAGGAGCAGATGAGCCTGGTCTTTCCTCTCCCTATGCCTCCATGCCCACTTGAAACAGGGAGCTATTGTATCCCTGCCTCCCGGGAAGAGAAATCAGTGAATGATCCCTATGCTGTGGGGAAAGGCACTAAACTGTGTTTGATGAGCAAGAAGTGAACCTTTGCTGTGATCTGGAAGAAGGGAGTGCTTTGTTCCTTGTGCTGATTTAAGATCTTATGGATGAAGATCTGTTAAAGACCCTTGCAGGAACCTCTTTTCATTGTCCTTCAACGGGGCTGAGACAGTAGTTGCCAATGGATAGTGGATCCATTTTTTTCTCCCTTTTGCAGAATATCTATTAGCACTGTCGTGTGCTTACGTTTTATTATGAAAAGTGGTGTTCAGCTCTGTGGTGTTTGCTGGGCTCTCCTGCCTTTTGCTATGGGTGAAATTCTGCAGAGGAACCACTGCAAAACCTGCGTAACTCCCCATGTCGGCTCCCAAGTCCAGATTTTTTAAGGATGTTTATGGATACTGAATGCATAAATCCCTTCCCTAGGGCTTTCATGGCACCTGTGTTAAAGCAGGTTGTGATGCTGTCTGTCTGTGCAGTAATAAGAGTTTCTCACGGGAGGTCCAGCAGACTTTTGCTACCATTTCCTAAACCTGATGGGTGCATGAGTGCCCATTGCCACTCTGTATATGCATGCAGAAGGGTATAAAGCTTAAATTTCCTACTGATAAGTCTGCATGCAAGTAGAAAATACTCTGACAGTGGAGATAGATACCTTTTTTAAGCCAAACCCCCTACCCTGTGAGACTTTAGAAATAAAATCTGAAAGGATGGTTGGAACAAAATCTTTTGAAAGAAAAAAGTAAGACGAAGAACCGTCACTTCTGTGAAGAATTTTCCCGTCTCCCTAATGCCACTGTGAAAATTTGAGACCCCTCGTAGTGTTGAAATCCCAACAGCTCTTGCCGCTAATGGTTTTAGATCAGCTGGGAAGCCTTGGGGCGAGACAGTGTCTGTGGGGAATATTTCAAGGTGATAATGATTGGTTTCGTTCCTAAACACAGGGCAATTACCTAATGTGTAGATAGCTGAAATTTTTCAGCCATTGAGAGTTATTTGGGATGTTTTGCTCCTGTGAGGCTCTGCCAGCAATTCTCTGTTGCCTTGTCTTCAGAATTTTCGACTGAACTCGGGGGTTCCCGGTGGGATCTGAATTTTGGGATGAAGGGGGAGAAGTTGTGCAGCCGGGGCACACGGGGTGTGAAAGGGAAGCAGGGGGGTTGCTGGCTGTTTAGCTGGTTCTGGGCACATCCCTGGGACTGTCTAGGCATGGGGTACTCAAATTCCATGGTGATTTGGGGATAAAGGATGGAAGCACAAAAAAAAATAATTGATTTTTGTTTAGATTAACAGACCCCTGACTATGAAGAAAGAAGGAATTCAGACCAGAAACCGAAAAATGTCTAGCAAATCCAAAAAGTGCAAAAAAGTCCATGACAACCTTGAAGACTTTCCCAAGAGCAGCTCCTTTAACCCTGCTGCCCTCTCCAGACACATGTCCTCCATCAGCCACATTTCACCTTTCAGTCACTCCAGCCACATGCTGACTACACCGACACCGATGCATCCTCCATCCAGCCTCTCCTTCGGACCTCACCATCCTTCCAGTATGGTCACTGCTATGGGTTAGAGAGAGACTCCCCTGCTGAATGCTTACAGTCTCAAAATGAGATTTACTTTATATACTTGCATTTTTGCAGGCGTGTGGTTATGGGTCTGATGTCCCGAATCAAATGGGAGGGGGAAAAATAATAAAAAAAATAAATAAAAATGTTATTTGAAGGCATAAGAGAGAAAAAAAAAGCAGAAAAAAACTACAAAAAAATCACAAAAAAGGAAAAAAAAAGAAAAAAAGAGGAAAAAAGTAAAAAAAAAGTTTTAAAAAAGTGATGTTTGCCACTTTTTAAAGGAACTCACTATGGCATCTATGTATTCTTACCCACTGAATCTGGATACCATTTGTGAATAAGCCATTCAGAACTTGCATTCCCTATTGGACAGGATCTCTAGTGCTGTGAAAAAAATAATAAAATAAAATAAAAAATGCTGAACTTTGCATATAACTTATATTGTAAGAAATACTGTACATTTGAGGAAGACTTTATTGCATCTGGAGAGCTGTAAAGAAAAAGGCATGAAGGACTCCGAGAGATTTTTTTTTAAAAGGAAAAGAAAAAAAAAAAAGAGACGGGAGGACAATTTAAAAACCAGAACAACAAACAATGCAGACCAAGAGGAAACGCGGTCTTACGAACAAATGGACCAACTGCCAGTCATGTCTTCTCCTTTTATTTTATTTTATTTTAATTTTGGTTTATTTTGTTGGGTTTTTTTTTGGTTTCTTTTTCGTTTCCAGGGAGGGGGAGGGGGCTGGCTAGAACGGTTTTGATGATGCATTAACTAACTAACTAACTAATTAACTAACTAAATAAATAAAACCTGTAGGGAGATCATTCATTTCAGGCCATGGGCCTTTTACATAGGAAGTACCAATGGTGTCAGGCAATCAGTGTTAACATGCGGACATTGCCAACAAGGGGTTTTTGAGATAGCCATTCTCCAGGTCTACACGCATTGTGAACAAGTTCCTGTAATTGTTGTTTGTATGTATAATTCAACGCACCAAAATAAGAAAGATGTAGATTTATTTCATCCTATTATACAGACTGAATGGTTGTACAAATTTATTTACTGCTAGTGATAAGACCTGCATTTTGTTTTGTTTTCGTATTTTTCCTCCTTTTTTTTTTGGAGAATAAACTAGATTAAATTCTGTTGACTTAAAAGTGTTTTATGCTTGAGGGTGGGAAAGAGAATATGTTTCTTTTTTACTATTTTTTTTTAAACTTGTTTCAATGATATTTATTACGTAGCTACCACGGGTATGGGAATATATGTCTCTGCACTCATGCTGACAGTTTGCGGTGGCTTGATTAAAAAAAAAACCCAACACCCAAAACAAAGGAACAAACCCCCTCAAAAATAAACAGACTGCATGTTACTGTAACTCCACTGTCCAGTGTGTGCTCCGTATCCCTTGAACTGCAGCCCCACTGCTGCCTTCACCTGATGTTTGGTTTTCATGTGGGATGGGTCCTTTTTGCTCTCAGTCAGCTATGGCCATCATGGTGGCAAACCTGTACCAATGGTAATCTGGGGCTGAGATAAGTGCAAAGGTTTGGGAGGGTCCTTATGGCCCTGCCTACTTTTTGGCTTTCTGCTCTTCGTCATTGGGTAATCATTGGTATAAAGTCGAGAACTTGATGTGAAATTAAGATGGACCAAACCCTGTCCCTGTGCTTGGAGGAATGCACAGAACCTGTTGCAAAAGGCTGGGTTGGATGGTGGACAGAGCACAGTTGTTCAGAATTCAAAGACCACCAACCAGCCCCTTCCTTCAAGAGTATTCTTTGAAATAATGCCATTTATATTAACATTATTATTGCTGATAGCAAAGTTTGGCTCTTATTAGATTTCTGATGATTTAATCCTTAGGAATCAGTCTTCCTTTTAGACCAGTATTTACTTTTCCAGGTTCTTTATACCATCATAAGGATCAGACATTTGCTTTCCAAATGAAGATAAAACTTCTGATCACTCCCCTCCATTTGCTGGTGATTCAAGCATGATGTGATAAGACAGAGGTGGCCAAGGCTGTGAGAAAATGCTTAAAACTCTTCAAACGAAAAAAAAACCACCTAAAAATAAAATACTGAGCAGACATGACCTTCAAATGAATTATTATTCTTTATCACGTGGAATGAAATAACTGAGTTCTTTCATCCAGAGATGTGTACTCCTGCCCTTCAGTGCCAAGTGGAAAGAAAAATATCACCATATTTGTCAGATGCTATTTCTAACCCACTTTGTCTTGGGTGATAACTGGAGAGGGTAACAGTGGCATGGTCTAATCTTCCTCTGCAGGATAGCTCACATGAATAAGGGTGTTTCATGTACAAAAGACCACTTCAAAACTTTCAGGATGATCATACAGAGGTCAAATAGTCATTTGATTTGGCAATGGCGAAGGATGGGAAGAGGATTGACCTTTCTTCGGGCTTTATCTCCCTTGTTTCAAAATGAACTTAGTTAAACTATGTCTGCCATAAAGGAGGATTTAGCAGATGTAAGCGGAACAGGCAGTAATAGTTTTGTAGTATTGTATATCCTTTCTTTTTTTCCCTGTTGACAAAAATGTGTAAAAAAAGTCAGAACAAATGGCACACATTTAAAATATTATGTTAATCACCTTTCTTCTTTCTCAATTAATATTTTAAGCATAAAGACTAAATGTTGAAATAAAACACAGTGAAGAATTACTGAGATGCAAATGGAGATCTTGTTGGCTCCTAATTAATCATCTGCGAACTATAAAGCTGTTTTCAATTAGTCTGACAAATCAAAGGAAATAATCATCTTTGCTGATATTAAGCTTGAGAGATTATTATTTTTTAATTCGTGATGCTACAACCTTTCCCTCCTTTCGTTCACCAACAGATTGCTGTTGGACTAAGATTCTGAATCCAGGACTTCAGTAATGGTGAAAATTAGAGGTGGATTTGCACTGAAGAATTTTGCACTCATGTATTACAGTGTTAGAATCTTTCCATGTGCTTTGGAGGGAACTGGCTCCTGAGTTTCTCACTCTAGCTTTCTTCCTAAAAATTGGAAACACCTTCTTGAAGTTTCCTTTTGATGTTATTTCATAGGTCTTAGGGGCATTGAATGAGATGAAGCAGGATTGGGGCCAGCTCAGAGAATGAGCATTCTGAAAAGGGCACAAATGCAGACACTCGGTCTTCATATAATCTAGGAAACATACACAGTTTGTCTAGAGAGTTTTTGCATCAATTATCTTATATTCTGATTCCAGGAGCAGGATGAATAGGATCTCTCATTTCACATGTTCCCTGATTGCTGCCTGAGATGCTAGATTAACACAAGTGATCTACTGGTTTCTAAGTTATGTTTTTTTTAGTTCTCTCAGAGCAAATATTCTAGAATTTTAACGCCTTGAAAGGTTTTGGTTGTTTGTTTTTGTTATGGGTTTTGTTTGTGTTGTTGTTTCCTTGGTCTTTTTATTTCTTTCCTTCTCTTTTACACATGGGAAATAAACCTGGTTTACAGAAGAGGCCAAGAGCTGTTTTTCTTGGGCAAATGTCTTGTCAATTGTGACTATGCCTTTCTTCATTTCTGAAATTGCAGGGAAGAGTTAATGATAGGTAAGTTGGAGTAGGAGAGTTCTCTGAGCCATGGCTCTGCTTCGATAATCTGTATTGTGTAGGAAACATCATGGAAGTCATTAGTGGGGTTAAATCTTCTGGTCTTCATACAGGCAAAATGCCTTCTGGGAATTTCAGTGAGTAATAACTGCTGTGCTGATGTGACCGTGGTAACTACATTTTAGTCATGGTCCAAGCAAAACTCCATTGACATTAATGAAAAGACTCCTAATGAGTAACGCAATAAGACTTGAATCAAGACCTCGCATGTATCAGTATCAGTGTTATCACCTTGATTTATCTGCCTTTGTTCACCTTTCTGCTGCATTGGTCCTGTGTCAGTATGCATGTGAGCACACAGTCATATATGCAATATGGAAGAGAAATGTTTGCAAAATGTTTAAGAATACTAAGCTAAATGCTTCAAGGTAGAAGAAACAAGAAATGTTGAAAATAACACCATCTGCAAGACCTTTATTTTTTTTCTCATGCATGTGAATTATGAGTAGTTTTAGGATACCTACATTCAGGTTCAGATTAGCAGTGTGTTTTTGAAGTGATTTCCCAGGAATCCCACTTTGGGGTGATTGGATTTTACCTTGACTAACGCAATGCAGTTTTCTTTGACCCTCACCTAATGTGCTACTGCACTATTGGGAACTCAGGCAATAGGGTTGGACTAAAACTACCCTGAAGGAACCACCCCCCAAAATACGATCTTTGAGTTGTCAGCACAGGTTGTTTTTTCCCCTCCTGTTACTAATGCACACATTGCCACATGTCCTCACACTCTTTTTTGGTCACTGAGACTCATGATTCACTTCTGATTCTAGTCTGGAGAAGAATGTGGGTGGTTCATGAAGGAACAGAGGAAACCTGTCTTGTTTTTTTTCACAGTGTTTGGGAGGTGTTTGGAATGAGAGACTAGAAGAGGTTTTTATGGCAAAAGATTGTATGCCTTAAAAAAATCATGTTTATCCCTACCTCTTTCACAGTGGTCCTATGTGGCACTGGGAAACTCAAACCAGTCTTGTCACATGGGGATAGCCACTAATCATGTGATCCTCCCTTTCATGGATGCCTAATTTCACAGGCTGAGTTCTGCTTTGGTAAAATGTTCAGTGCTCTCGGTGGTATCTGAAGGCAAAGAATCTTGTGCCTAGTTAAATGCTGCATAATACCAATTTCTTTAAAAATATAAGCTTTATCTTAACGTGAAATGCAAATTCAGGGCTTTGTTTCTTCCACCTCCTTCCGTCCCCAAATTCGGAGAACAGATAATAGCTCCTTCTCTCCTCAAAGATATGTTGTGGAGATAAGTCCATCACTTGACAAATGCTTGGATGCAGGTTAATGAGCACCATAGGAAACCCATCAGTTTCAGGAGGTCTGCAGGAAGGAATGCATAAGGAGTAAGCAAAACACAGGTCTACTGCTTACGAAAAGCAATGTCCTCCCCATGCCCTGAACGAAGCAAAGGGAAAAAGAATTGGGTTCATAGCCATATGTAGAAGGAACAATGGAGGTGAATGGACAGTGAATAATTCAGTCTGGTGCTTCCTAACATTTCAGTGATTGATTTGTTGTTCTTTGCACTATTTTCTAAATGTATTTTTTGATACATTCTTCTGTAAATATTTATGGGTACAGATATAGATGGGTGCTTATGGGTGGTATGGACACCATACGTTGTTAGCAATGGAATCATGGTGTGTGTCATGCCTAAACGTCTTTCTAGACCCAGAGAACTGAAGGACACCTGTCGGTCTTTATTGGTTGTGTAATGTTCTGTGTGTGCCTGTGTGGATATCTAAGTTACAGCTCTACAGAAACAAAGGCACAACAAAAATGTATAGCAAATTTATAGCTGTTTCACACAGTTCCCTGAGGCTATACAGACTCCTGAGTGGATGTTGGATCACTCTATCTTAGAAGTATATTTCCCTTGTTATAAGTTTAAATTAAGGCTTTGACCTGAAGCTCAACTCATTTTTCTCTCTCAAGGTACAAAACACCTGGTTATTTAACCTATCCTTTTACATTTCCACTCTGGGTTACTGTCAACTCCAGAGGCACTGAAATAATTCATGACAACCTGTCCCCTGGGAAGACAGAAGTGACTGAAATGCTCAGGGAAATCTTGTTTGGGAGCCTCACGGGCTGGTGTTCATGCTAACATGGATAATTAGCCGGCCTTCTGCATGCATATTTAGGCTTAGCCCATGAACTTAGTTCCCAATTAATACTATATTGCAATATTATAGTGCAATCATTTACTTAACTATTTCTGTATTAGAACTACATTATCCTTCTTACACTACTTGACTGGATAACTCTTTTCTCACTAAGCCACAAAACACCCACCGTGTAAGCTGGCATGGTCCCGTTGACTGCAGGGAGCAATGCTGTCTGCAGTTGCTTTATCCAGGTCAAGATCCAACACTTCAGCTCCAATTATGCTCTTAACTACACTCTTCACTAATATTTACCAGTTCTAGAAGAGCTTTCTCTCTCAGTTGAGGCCATTATGAAGAACTGGGAGTCAGGAGAAAGAAATATGAACTACTGTAAATGGGGGGTGGGGGGGTGGGTGTTGACAACAGTTGGCTTCTCGATATCTTGGTTTCTCCTGCCATGCACCAAGACTTCCCATGGCCAGGGAGGCCAGAGGAGCTCTCTTTGCAAGAGATGAAGTTGTCTCAGTTGCAAAACCTCAACTTAGCTACAGATCATCCATTTTCTGCATGCATGCAGAAATGATGTTTGATGAATTTACTTCCTGTGGAGTTGCACTGGGGCAGATTTATAGTTCGTGTGATAAATTTTAAACTATATTTAGGGACTCTGAGGAAGCAGTAATGAATAGGCACAGGTCCTGAACTGTGACTCTTGAACGCAGCTGCTTCAGAATAGAATTTTTTTTATAAGTACCAGTATGGGACAGGAAGTGGAGTGGAATATAAAATGATGGTGAGCCTGGAAAGAGGAGGATCCTCAAGTAGGAATTGAACAGGACCCATGGGAAGCCAAAAATGAGTAAGGAGGGACCGAACCTATGATGGATTTCTGAGCAGTTACCCAAGGTCTTTCCATTAATAGCAGGCAGGATGTTTTCCTTTATTAAAACCCGATTAAGTTTGTCAGACACTGATAACCTTTCTATAAGAATATTCATACTGTGTATCCTATATATATGTGCATAATAGGGATATAATTATCTATTAGTTTCCGTAGGGTAGCTTTTCTATAAAATCCTGTGCATCGAAAAA
This sequence comes from Dromococcyx pavoninus, assembly GCA_033558185.1. Lineage (NCBI taxonomy): Eukaryota > Metazoa > Chordata > Aves > Cuculiformes > Neomorphidae > Dromococcyx > Dromococcyx pavoninus. The sequence continues at coordinate 141,115 of JAUMJL010001310.1, read as the reverse complement.
GAGTTATGGTTGCATATGGGCCTGTCAACCTTGTTTGCATTTAGCAGACCTTTTCCGAAAGGGTCATGGGAGAGGAAGGTGAAAGCCTGTGGATTTGATGACGTGTATCTATCCCTGTTGTGTATGCATAGGCCTTTCATGGATGTCACATAGGAATGACTGCTTCATTTGTTTTACAGAGTTGTCCTTTTGCATCAGGGGATGTAAAAGCTGGGGGCAGGTGCTAATAAGGGCACCTCTCCCTGTCACCTCATCGGCAAATTTACTCAAAGTTTTATCACACAAACCCCAAACAATCAAATTCGGCATCTCTGCTCTGAGTCAGTGTTTCAAAGTGTCTCTTTTTTCTGCTCTTGCCCTCACAGTAGATAACACACAGGTCTTGCTTGGCTTCTGGCTTTATCAGCATGTCTCAGATTTTACTTGCTCATGGTGCAGAGGAAATCTGCTCAAAGTGTTCCTGACCTGTCTGAGTAGAATTTCTACAGCATCTCTGAGATGTTTCTTCTAATGGAGGAATTAAGTTGGAAGGTATCTAGAAGGCAACTGACCTTCCAAACCTTCAAGTGCTATGTCTTCCTGCCTTCTGGCTTCTTGAAGATCTCAGGCTGGCCAAGCACATAAGTGCTTGTCTTTACTTGAGTAGCATGGATCAGCATAGAGTGTGTTGACAGCTCAGACATGATTTACGATGTTTGGAGAGATGAGGATATCCTGTGCTTTCACTGTATTTTCTTTCTTTTCTTTTAGTTTACTTGATCCACATCTGATGTGATGTCATACACCTTTACTGTTCATGTAGAGTGAATTTCAACTGATATTTGCCTCCAAATTTTGAACATCAGGTTTTCATATCAGTACTGTTAAAGTCAATCACCAAGTCTCATACTCCGCTCACACCCAGGAATCACTGCATTGCTTTGAGTAAGTTCTCCTTTTAGGCCATCAAATACCCATATTTTCTCTCTTCTCCACCATAAGTCTGTTGCTGGGTAAGGAACATGAGTTATTTTTCCTTTGAGGCAGTGGGAAGTCTGTAGTCGATGAAAATCCAGTGGCATGGAAGGGAAATCATCCACCACACCTGTAGAAGTTTATTGATTTTGATAAATGCTTGGGCTAAGATCAATCCAGGTAAACAGATTCCTGCTGCTGCAGAACAATCCCAAAGATTTATAACTGTTTTTAGAGTATTCTTTAATATAACTTAAATGTTGTCTTGGACCGTTTTTCAGCTTGGTGACTGGCTTAGGAACATGGGTGGACAGCATTACCTAAACAGAGCATGTGCCTTTTCCACAGCTCCTGGATGCAGAGACATTTTTGTCCACACTACAGTAATGGACCAGGAACAGTGATACCTGTGATAGCCTCACAGGCCTGCACAAGCTCTAGCATGTCTGAGCATATCAGAGTTTATGTCAGGTGGAAGAGCACCCAAAAATATAAGTAGTTAGACTGACTTGCAAACAATTTATTCTGCACTTTTGTGAAACCAAAGCCAGAATTTTCTTACATATGAAAATGTGTAATCTCATTTCAAATGCCCCTGCACTCAAGTATCTGCTTATTCATTTCTGAGTCCCTTCCCCTGCCTTAGGTACTCCATTCTTAAGGCTTTCCCATGCCTCTAGCCTTAGCCCAGGTAATGATTTGCTGATGCTGCTATTTGTGTTCAGGAAAGCAGAGGCAGACTGCAGTAGTAAGTACAGCAGGATTGACTCAGTTGATTCAGCAGTTGATTTAGAAATATGAATCCTGATCTTCTGGAAGATGTTGCTTCTGAAAAGATTCTCTGCTTTCCCTTGAGGTCCATCTAAAGAGCCACTGGTGCTGATGGAGAGCCTTCTGTCTCATTTGTCAGCTTTGGATCAGCCCTGAGCGAGGGGTGGATGTGGAATTTCCTGGGCTGTTCACCATTTTTGGTCCTCAAAGGAACAGACAACCTGTCAGAGGTGATCAATAAATGCCATTGCCTGCCCTAGAATGTGAGGTTTTTCAAAAAGAATCTCCCAGGAGGAAATTCAAGTATAGGATGTAATCTTGACCACTCTGTTGATATTGAGTGAGGGAGGCTATGAAGGTGGTAGTATTCCTCCGAAATGTTTGCAGCACGTGTCCTTAAGCAATGAAAATACAGGTGGAAAAGAGGTGGCTTGATCCTGCTTTGGTATTGCTTTTTTAGTACCAATATCCTGGAACATTTGTAATGCCTTTATGCCTAAGGTAGGTGGAGTTACACCTTATTTATACTGGACTGGGATTAACATTTGGGCTGAGTCCTTTATGTTTTTAGATAGTCAGGAAAAGTCCATCTCTGCTCTCAAGTCCATCACTACAATTAGTTTTGATGATGTAAAAGCTGTGAAACTAAGAACAAACCTATGTCCTGAACTGTACCCATTATTTGAGCTGTGTGAAATAGGAGTAACATTTGTGTTCAAACTCTCTTTGTAGTGAATAACCACGGAAAGTATTCCTGTTTCTCAAAAATGACATTTGTTTAGAGCCCTCTGAGCTCTGCAACCTGCCCGGGACTCACTGTGGACACAAAATAACTGAGTTTTCCCCTTGAAGTCTCCCCTGTGACAGGTTTTTAACTATATTTGCTAAGTTACCTGGCTCATTTTGCATGTTCTTCTGTCTTCACATGCTTGGAGTTAGGTGCTTAGACTAGAGTAAATATCCCCCTGGAGAAATGCACTGTTCAAATGTATGTAGTCAACTCTATCACCTGCCATCAGGCTTTAGGTTCTTCCTAGACAACACTGGACCCTACAGAGAAGAGGTTTACTTACAGATAGTTGTCTGAAGTCTCTCAACAGTAAATGGAGAAAAAAGTGTACTTCTAAGGTCTGAATCTTATACATATTTTAGGCAGTCATTTTAGAATGAGGTCAACCACATCCTGGAAGGGCCTGTTTCTTTTCACTGAGTAGCTCTACAGAAGCTATGGGCTTTCCCAGTACCTGGAGGTAGGAGAGGTATGTTCCACCCCAGAAAACAGTACAAAATTTGCAAGGATTTTCTACCTGCAAGGCAAGAATGACTTTACTGGCCTTTGACCTTTGCACAGAAGATGTTCTGGTTGATTTGAAAGTGGTTTGGCACTACTCAATTGCAAGGAGTTTTTCAAGGAATACAGTAGGTGAAGTAGGGTGGAGACTTGTATCCCTCCTCATGAAAAAACACTCTTCTAAAATAGCATCACAGCAGAGTTCCTTATGCCCAGACCTTTTCAGATCTGAGCATCTTTGTTTTTATCAGTACTCTTAAAGTTGATTCTTCCTTGACTTCATTATGATCAACTAATCTATATGAATCAGGTTTCCTTTTTTGGTCTTAGTCGTGGTATCAAAAGGGATTCTGGCAGCAGCAGCAATAATTATAGACACAAACTATTTTAATATTTATCTTATCTGACATCTGAGCATGTAATTGGAGGGCACCCAGACACAGAAATGATGTTAAAGGATCTTGAAATACCATTGTATGAGTAAATAAACAAACATATAAATACTTTGATTCTCAGCTACATAGAAAGAGAGCTTCACACATTTACGTGGGTGTTATTTCGCTATTAAAACACTGTTAAAGCACTAAAATAAAGTCAGAATTTCCAAGTCCTATTTTAACTTGTGCAGTCACAAATTTATTATCATGTAGACACAAACTTAGTAAAAGGCCCTTGATTAATGATATTTTTTTTCCCTCCTTGCATCACCTTTCAAGACTTTATCTGGGATGGTGGAAGAGAGGTTTAGGCTCCAATGCCTATTTCTATAAATTGTTAGGTTCTCATCTTTTTGCATATCTATAAAAATGAGGTTAATTAACCTCATGTCATCAAACATTGTGAAATCATTTCAGATGCAAAGTATTGTATCTCCTTCATTATGCAAGAATAACAATACACTTCTGAGTGTGAAGTTAAAAGCATCAGAGCTAAAAGAACAGAGTAAAGTGGCTGCTGTAACAGTACAGACTCCAATTAGTGATCTCAGAAATGTCAAACCCTCTTTTACAATGCACCTATTTAATATGAGAATACTTTGCCATGGCAGGAGGTAGGTGATGCTTTGTCTGAGAAATACTGTTTTCTGAGGATAAAGTCCTAATAGTTCTTCTAAATCTGAAACAAAACAACTCACAAAGTGTAGCTGAGCAAAAATTTGTGGATTGTTTCTGTCATTGATCTTAAAAAGTTAAGAGATTAATAACAGAAAATATAATCCTGGCTACTAAAGATGGTGTTAAATTATGGCACCGCATTGGCTTCTTTTCACAGGATCTACGTTCCTGGTGGAGCAAGTAAGTTCATAGTCCTCCAGTAGATGGGTATTTTTTAAATCAGTTTTACTGAAAAATAGCATGTGAAAGAGATGGAGACTAATTTCAAAAACTGAATTTGAAGACGATTGAAAAAAAAATGTGGGGAGATTGACCCACAAATGTATGATTTCAACATTTTCAAAATGTTTCTCTTTTAGAAATTTATTTGCTTTCATGTTTCCAAAGCTAAATGCTTTGATTTTTCATTTTGAAAAAGCATTCTTCATAAAAACCTACCTTGACTTAAAAAAAAGAATAAAATGAATAAGGCTAATTAATACAAAAATTAGAGGGTCAAGTAGAACAAAATATTTTGCTTTGACTTATAATTAATTAAAAAAAATTACCACAAAATTAAAAATGAATGTTAACTCCCCTGAATTTTTCATTCACTTTCTGAATGGAATCCCTCCTCATGTTCTAGCAAAGAGCCATTTTTTTCCAGGTCATTCTTGGTCTTAATCTGCTCTGTTTATGATCAATAATCAAGTTAGGCCAACATGGCCTGACTTCAGAACTCCCGTCATTAGCAGGGATCGTGACATTTTACTGCTCTCTTTAGAAACTCTATAGAGATGTCCAGTGTAAAGAGAGCTTTATTTTATCTATGAGTGACATATTGCCCAATACCCATGATGAGATTACATATTTCTGTCCAGGCAGAATGATGAACAATAATGACACCATATATACAGCACATGTACACACACAGAGAGTGAAAACTGGACTTCCTGGCTGGCCATATAAATATAAAAGCTTTCAATGATGTATTTATCAATTAAACTGTCAAATAATTATACCACTTCCCAATGGATTTTTGTCATGAACATCTCTGAGACTATCTTGCCAGAAGAGCACCAACAAGTAGCTGAGATGAGAGTTTGCCTGGACCAGAAGCATAGGTCAGTAGGACTCCCCTCCCCTCCCCTCCCCTCCCCTCCCCTCCCCTCCCCTCCCCTCCCCTCCCCTCCCCTCCCCTCCCCTCCCCTCCCCTCCCCTCCCCTCCCCTCCCCTCCCCTCCCCTCCCCTCCCCTCCCCTCCCCTCCCCTCCCCTCCCCTCCCTCCCCCTCTCTCTCTCCCTCCCCCTCTCCCTCTCCTTCCTCCCCATTCCAGATCCTAGAGTTGGGGTGGGATAGACCTGTATAGGCCTTCCTTCACAATGAACTAAGGGGCACCATTTCACCATTGCCTTTCCAAGAGGGCTTCTTATCTCAACAGAGGGACTCCAGGGACATCACTAGGCTCTGTACAATGAAGGTAATCAGTCTAAAATAGTTCAATAAGACTCATCCTGAACGGTGGATATCCTGGCAGGTTCCTGGATTGGGCATTGTTTTTGTTTGGTAGGATGGATTTTAGGAACACTGGTAAAATATGGCAATACTTTGGCTTCTTCCAAGCTATGGGGTACTGGCAGGGAAAGAGAAGTGGGCCTAGAGGAGCCAAAGTTTTGTATTTTCACAAGTCTTTCAGCTGCTCCCCTATAATCCAGTGTAAATCTCAATCTAATAACACAATTATGTTTGATCTACTACTAATAATAGCTCCACCTACTTGACATGGGACATAACTCACTGACATTTATAAGGCCATCTGGGTCTTGCAAGTAAGATATGATATGGTATGAATCAAACATACTGTAATAAAAACAGTGATGACTTTGCTGTTTACTTTAATTCTTGCTGGCACGGGCATTGTCAGCCTGGAACTGGGGTTTCCTACCAAGAAATCACCAAGCAGTGAGCCCACAAAAATAATCTTCTTATGTTGCCTTTTATCTCCCATTTCTAGAGAGAACAGCACCAAAATAAATCCCCGTGGAACATACCAGGGCTGTGCTCAGAGTTTGATTTAAGGGAGGGGAAAAAACCTGTTGGGTCAAGAGAAATGGTTAAATGCAGTAGTGCTCAGTTACCTCTGCATGACCTTTCTTGCAAACCTGGATGGGAATCTCTCACAGTGCTGCAGATATTGGATGACTCTGCTAGCGTTGTTGAAAGACAGGGGTGATAAATAGCGTTTGAGCCACGTTTCTCCTCTCCTTCAGGCAGAATTTGAGAATCTCAGGTATACAGCCTTGGGAGAGTGATTCACGAGGTACCACTCAAACTGGCTTCCTCTGAGGGAGAAAGCTGACACTTCCAGGACACTGACCTCAAGCCTGTATGCATTTTAAATGTTTCAGCACCCTCAGGAAAACCACAATTAGATGCTGCCTCCCTGTATTTAACACCCAGAGACCAGCAAAACACACAGCTGGGGAACAAATATTTGAAAAACAAATGTCAGAGAGCACAAAATAAAGAAAAAGAACTCTGACACGAGTTGGGTGAATTTGAGCTTGTTTGGAAGCGAGCTGAATACCATTTTGCACCTCCCCACACAATCACCTTGCAGAAAAACAACCCCTCAGCCAAAAAGAAAAAAACAAAACCCAAGCAAACCCACACAGATTTTGCACTTTGTAGAGACAAATCTGCCTTCGTTATACAACCAGGCCAGGCTGGGCCTTGCACCCGTTCTGCATGCCTTTCCCTCCCATGCAGCACACGAGCTCTAGACATTGGCAGCTGAGTGTAGGCAGGATCTCAGATATCATGGCAATATAAATAAATAGAGAATAGTGAGATAAAATATACAGGCAGATGGAGGGGTTGATAGTGAGATAGGCAGATAGGGTGGTCAGGGTAACTGTGTTTCAGCACATGCATAAATATGTGGGTTGTGCCCCTTGCCCTGGGGGCAAAATATCCAGCATCCAACATGACACATACACAGCCATTTAGCCAAAAGTCCTCCAAAGCCTATAGTAAGAATAAACTTTCTCTTGTGCAGAATGTTTAGGTTAACAGCATTTTCTATTACAAAAATACATATTGTTAATTCATAAGCGGGACAGGCATAATTTGACCCCAACATTTCAAGACAGAAGTTAAACAAATATAACTCTCCAATGTCACCCCCACTCATCATCACCCTTTTAGGTAGGCAAATATGCAGATTTGCCTGAGAGGTGCTTCTGTTAGCAGAAATGTCCAAATGACCATGGGAGGAGTGATTTTTTTTTGTTACATTTTCAACCTTTCTGCTATGAAGAGCACTAGGGAAAAAAGTGAGTTATGTGGACTGTAGAAATTTTCTTGACGCTTGACCAACTTTTCCATGTGCAAACATTACTGTAGCTCCGTACAATCTCAGTACTGATGCTGGATTTCTGCCTGTGGGCATTTTGCTGTCTGTGAGCCCCTTCCTTAGCGTCATGACTACAAAAAGCTGCTCTAGGCATGGTCTGGTTTGATACAAAGTCTGTTACTTGCTGGGTGCTTTTGTTGGAGCATGGGTGATGATTTGGAACACTTTCTGGTCTCATAGTAAATACAGCTTTTGGTTCAAGCAATTAGCATTTTGTACTATATGGTGTGGAGAGGAATGTATGTATTCTAATAAATAGTGCATTTTTAGCAGGGACAAAAAAGCTGGTTGAATTTGCTGCAGAGATTTTTGACCGAAATAAATAAGGGAAGTGTTTAAAAATCTTGGCATGTAGATATTTTTAGTGTATAATGTTTCCTTTATGGAAGTAACAATTTGATTTCATGTTTTTAAACTGAAGCTTTTTGCATTTCTCATTTCCAAATGGCATTTTCTTTAAAGGATTGACCTAATTTAGGAAATAAAAAAGATAAGAAAGAAAGAAAAGTTCTAAATGACTTCCAAATGATACTCAGCATTTCATTTTCAGATGAAGAAAACGTTTTGGGCTGACTCAAATGATTTTTTTTTTGTTTGTTTCATTAAAACCAAATGAAAAACTTCAGACTTCCCGTTTTGCTTTGCTTTGACTCGTCAAATCTTTTTCCTCCATGTTTATTATGCTTGGCCAAGCCACTGGAAAATGCAGTAATTCACTGAAGTGAATCACTACTGGTGACCTCTTTGAATATTCTTTTGGTGATATACCTCAAACATCTCCAATCTTTCATGTCTTTCCTCAGGTCTGAGAATTTGATAATTAAGCATTGCCCCACAGTGCTGAGGGAAAAAGCTATTACCATAAAACAAATGCAGGATTTTATGTGACCCGGCTGGGTACATAGAATCATAGAATTTTTAAGATTGGAACTGACCCATAAGATCATCAAGTCAAATCACCAACATAATACCAACGTGCCTACTAAACCTTGTCCTGAAGTGTCTCATCTACAAGTTTTTTTGAACACCTCCAGAGGTGATAACTCCACCACTTCCCTGGACCATTAGGACCGCCAGTTTTCTAAGCAAGGAGAAAATCTGAGATTTTTGGAGTGTTTCCTCCTCAAACTACAGGAGGCAATTTTGCGTCACTACTGGGAGTTATCTGTCCTTGTAAATTGATCAAGAATGAAGCTGCTGCAACATCTAGATAAATTTGGTTAGGAAATAACGTTTTTTTCTATAGATAAATGACACGTTCCTAGCCCCAATGTTGCCTTGCCTGAGGTATTTCAGAAAGGGTAATCAGGCACTGGTGCCAAAAAAAAAAACCAAACCTGAACTTTCTGTGGATGTTCAGTGCAAACAAAACCACGACTTCGCCTTTCCCACCCTTGCACCAAAACTATGTTGAGGTTTTGGAAAGTATATTCATATTTTCATTTTTGCTCCTTCAAGGTAGGACAAGAGGCAGGACGTGCTGAAATACCACAAAGGGCGGTCTGGTCTGGGTAGGTTTCCAGCACACTTCTGCAGGGCTCAGGATGGCTCGTGCTTGTGAGTGGGTTTGGAGGTGGGGCTTTTCTCATGAGTTGAAACCTTCACCCAGCCTTGCCATCCTAAGTGTGAAGATTGAAACTTTGTTGTGGGTGACTGAAAATGATCCTGGCTTACAGATGCAAAGATGGACAAACAAAAACTTCACTCCTAAACTAATTTTACAATTGAACCCTGTGGCTTGTCATGTCACTGTTGAGGCTAAAGTGAGCTGCAAAACTTTCTGTTATCATTGAAATCAGGGTGAATTTTATCCCTACCTTGGACCAGAGCACAGGTGGACCAGCAGATAGGGACTAGCAGCAAGGCACTCAAGGAGAGTAAACCAAGGTTATTTAGTAGGAGAATTACAGTCTTTTATTTGCATTGTTGCTTTTCCCCAGATCCAAGATTTGCATAAAGCTGTCTTTGTTAAAACATTGTGTTGGGCTGCGGTAATGGATTGACAAAAAGGCATTTATGCTGGAGTTCAATGCAGCACAGAAACAAGGTATAGGTGCTTCAAATGAAAATCAAGGGCAGGCAGGCTCTGGAGAGCCTCAAAGTTTAAACAAGTTACAAGGATATTTCTTAGGTGAAATTGGAAAGAGTGTTCTGTGATGCAGAAAAGTGGCCATGAGTCCTCTGTGTTTACATCATCTTGGGTATTGCAAGGAGCTTTCTTGTGAAGCTGTTTGCCAAACCAGAAGTCCTAAATTGAAATGTGTTGACAGAAAAAATCTTACTACTTACTTATAATTTAAATACATCTTGAGGCAGGTTATGAGACGATGCGGTAAGTCATAATCCACCCTCCTTCCTTCCTCCCTGCTCCCTGGCACTCCTTCCAGCACTGGCCAGGGCTGCCAGGGCATTCGGTGTTCCAAGTGCTGTTGCTGGGCACCATTCCTTTACCCTGCATTACAGACGTTTCAGGGGTGCTGGGAACTTGACAGGATCAGGCCCTTCACCTCGTGCAATTCTATGACCCTGAGGGAGCCCACACAGAGATTTGTTCTGTAACACATAAAAACCAACTTCGTTTTCCTTAAAGGGAGGGAGAAGAGCACTTTGAACAAATGATGCATTAAATCAGGGCTGCCTGCATCTTGATGGGAAGGCTTTATGCCAAGATCTATCTGTCTGTCTGTCTGTCTATCTATCTATCTATCTATCTATCTATCTATCTATCTATCTAATCTTTTCTATTCCCAGCTCTTCCTGCTTATCTATATATATAAAATCTTCCTTATTTCAAACTCTTTCTGTCTATCCATCTGTTAATCTATCTACTTATTTTGATGGCTGTCATCAGAATGGCATCTATTACGGTGTTTTAACTGTGTTGGCAAAGGAGACATTACAATTCCCCTAATAAAAATTACAGTTGTTTGGAAATCAGGCCCAAATTTAGCTTGACTAAACCAAAGGAAAACAGAAGTTGGATGGCAGGTTTTATGGTCCAAGGGTCAGACCCTGGAGCTGGGGTTTAGGGACCATAGGATCTAGTCCAAAGTCTGCTGCGGGATTACCTCCTTGCAATTTCTCTCCTGCCCTCATAAAGTTTCCCTCCTTTTTCTCATTTCTACACTCTTCAGGCCTCCTGTTGCCATTCTAAATAGGTTTCTATTTTTCACCTAGAAAATTGACCCATGGCCTTTGTGCCACATGAAGATGTCACAGCACTTAGGGACATGGTTTAGTGGGACTTGGCAGTGTTAAATTTACAGTGATCTTAAAGGTTTTTTATAGCCTAAATAAGTCTACAATTCTATGTTTCTGTGATCCCTAGTTGCTACTGAAAAGAAATGCATGTTCTTTCCCCCATAATCTGCTCTCGCATACGAGAGGCACCCTCCATCTCTCTTTAAAGGCATCTGAGTGGGGAGCTGCCATTTTGCTTTGAGCTCAGTGCAGGTAGTTAGTTGTACTCTCATCTCTCAACATATCAAATTTTAAGGGTTTTTCCTACATATTTTTTGTTTCTCTCATCTGAAAGAAAAGAAACTGACCCTTTCTCTTCTCCTCCCCTTTATCTCATCTCTCTGTTGTCCCCATGTTTTACTCTCTGTATATGGTAAAACACATGCTTAGATTACTTGGATTATATTCACATGTATTAACTTCACATGTATTAACTTGCCTGCAGCAAACAAAGAAAACCCATCCTAGTAGGGAAATAACAGTAGCTGTGCATTGGCTGGTAAAGGCATAGGAAGAGTTTCAATGTACACAAGGAAATCGAACCTCCTATTTGCATAAGACTAGACTGTGCTAATTTGTTAAGTGAATAGATAGATGAGAAACAAAAACATGCCTTAAAGCATGCAGGGATGGTTACTGCAGAAACCAGTACATGAAAAGGGACAGATCCAAAAGGGAAGCCCACAGACCCCACTGGCTGCTGCTAGAGTTGGACTTGATCAATGGGTGAGTAGAAAGAAAATATTCATCTGTTCCGTGAAACCACAGCCCTTGCATTTGAAAAGCAGCAGTGAGCCACCTGGCACCGAGGGATGCTCCACAACTGATGGTGTATCCACAGAGACGTGTGTAGGACTTCCTCAGGAACCTAGAATTATTAGTTTTTTCAGGGTTCACCATCTGTATCAGCCTTCTCAGAGCCTGGCAGAGAAGTTTTGTTGAAGAAACACAGAGTGAGGCAGATGGGAACACTATCTCATTTCCTCTCCTTTCCCAGTGAAGTGCTTGCCACTCTTGCAGACAAAACTTAAATTTCTCAAGGGAAATGAAATCAATGGAAGTCTTTGGGAGTTGCCCTCTTTGTTACCTATGAAAGAGACAGTCTTTAGGTCTGTATTCAAGAAACATGACCACCTCCAGCAGGAAAGAGAGAGACAGAGACCTGATATTAGCCATCACACAAATGTACACACACCTACATATATGTATTTTTATGTGTGTATATATATATATGTGTGTATATATATATATATATATATAGAGATCCAGTTGAGTAGGTTTTCCATGTTGAATAAATACCTGGTATCCCCAGGATCAGGCAGTTTGATGAAATACACTTTTGCTAAGCATTTGCTATTTTCTCCACCAATTTCATTTATTTACCTAACAATAAGGAATGATCTCGGAGCAAGAACAAAAATAATCACTTCTTGATGCGAAAAAGCTCTAAAATAATAAATGCCAAGAGCTCACTGAGATGAAAGACCTGAGGTGGTTGTTCTGGAGGAAGGGAAGCTGCTTTGTGGAAGTGCAATAATATTTTCCTTACCTTAAGTCCATGAAAGCTTTTCTGTTCAAGCTTTCCCCTAGAGCTTTAGCAGGATACGACTGTGTTATTACACCTTTGATAGTGCACAGCCAGGCGATAGCTGCATTAGCAGGTGTGTTAGGGGTTGCAGTGAAACTTTACAGTCAGGGCTTGTTTCCAGGAATCTGTTTGATTGTGTCTTTAAAGAGTACACCTAGGTCGCAAGAGACCGCAGCGAACTGCTGCCTGTAGACAAAGTCCTGTGTGGTTCAGAAAATTGCAACATTTCCAGTCAGAGGTTGTGTGAGCCCCCCAGGTTGCTGAGTTGGGTATCTCTGAAGGCCATTGCCTCAGCTGCCTTTCTTTAACTCGCTTCTGGTTGTTGTCATTGAATGGGGAGATATTGGTCATGATCCTTCCAGCGTTACTGAAAAGTATCTGAACACCTCCAAATGGAGGTGTTACTGGGCCCTCTACACAGCAGAGCACAACATTTTCCTGAAAAAGTAGAAAATGCAGCAAATAATGTGGGCAGGAACTTAGAGGTGAAGGAAATCAGCCCCTTCTCACCTTGAGATATCTGAAAACAGGTTCAGCTATACTCCTTATGGGCTGATATTTGTCAGTGACTCTTAAAACCGTCTCTTCCTGCAATTAAAATATTCACTATTAGAAATAATTTCTCTTTCCTTGTCTGATGTTTCCAAGGAAAAACACAAGACTTCATAGTATCCCTAAACCACCAATTATTTATTAGTTACATGGCAAGCCCAGGAGATCACACGTTGCCCCTCAGGCAAACAGCCATTACCCATTATGGAAAATAACGATCTGAATTTTGAATAACCAAAAGGGGAGGATCATGAGTGAGACACTCATTTGTCAGAGAACTATCAAACATTTTATAGGTGGGAAAGGTTGAGAAGGTATCTCCTTTGCTGGCAAACCACAAGGGAGAATATGCAGCTATCAAAGCAGTTCATGAACCTAGATATAACACTGGGGTTGCTGTTTCTCCACTGGGCATCGACAGCCCTCTAGCCTTCTACTGTATGGGATATCCAAATAGGACAAATGAGATATGAGGTCTGAATGTGGGTGTGGGCTGAGTGAGGATTTGGATCTTTAATGGGAAGGACTATAAGTGTCTTTCTGCATGTTCAGGTTCAGTATATTCTCTCTGCCCAGGAGTTCCCAAGGAAAGGTGGCCTGTCCACTTGCTTGTTTTTCTCCTGAATGTAGTGATGGTGTATTGTCCACTTTACCATGATGTGAATGCGTGCAGTGGGAAAACTCAACTGATTTTAGTGTATTACATTGATACTCCTCTTGATATCCTTTCTGATTCTTTGGAATATAGTAAATCCCTAATTAATTGCTGCTCTAGTGAACCCAACAGGGCTCAGTGGAATTGTAACCCCTTTTGTAGCACGTTATCCAAAATCCCCTTCAAGTCCCTAGGAAAATCCTTGATGGCTGTGGATGGGAACCTGTGTCTCTGCATGGCCTGTTCCTCATTGAGGGGCTCCCCACTTACCTCAGGGAGTCTGAAACTGACTAGATTATTTCTTCATTTCCTTTCTTCTGTACCTCAATCCATCTCTTAAACTATATTGTTTATCCTTGTTCAGGTTACCCTGCTCCCTTTTCTGCAGTCTTCATTTCCTCAGGGAGAAATCCCAGCAAGAGAGCTACTGCTGACTCTTACTGTGTAATATATGTAGCTATATATTTAGGGGAGTATTTGGAGTAGTTTTGGGGTGTAAACTGGCTTCACCATTAAATGCCCGCATCAGGGTTTTGTTGCTAAGCTGTATCTGTGGTGGATGAATGTGCAGAAGGCAATGAATACTTGTGGCTATGGCTGCCACATGTCTGTCCATCCACCTAGACCTTGTCATACTCGCTTGGAAACCTCAGCAGGTGAATTGGCCAAATACCTGAGATCCTACTGCATCACTTCTATCAAAGCATCCTGCCAACTTCAACCTTCCCAAGCTCTTACTGAAGCACCCAGTTTGGCAGGAGTCCTGCAAGCCATTTTGTGGATCTAATTTTGAAGACTCCCCAGTGTTTGCTTCAGGTATGCCAAAAATAGAGGGTGCGGTACAGGCTTTGGTGAGTTGGCACCCACTGACTTGAGTCAGTATTTTCAAGCCCTCCATTTTGCAGACAATGGAACCTAGAGCACTGGCTCCTCTTGCGGTCCTCCTGCCCCTTCTTCTCCTTCCTCTCTTTGTCAAGGAGACTGGCACACGAGTGCACGGAGTTCTGATGGGATCCGTTGTGATGGAGACTGTCTTGGTTGGCAGAGTGAGACAGGAGTAGGGAAAGGGGAACAACATTGAGATACCAAGAGTTACCTAGTGCTCCTCATAGCAATAGGATGGCCACTGGGCAATATTAGGTCCTCTTGGATGATATCTTAGGCTTGAATTGTACCACTTGGCTATGAGCTATCTCCACTTTGCAAGTGTGACATGATAGCCATCTAGAGCTGTCTACACGTATGCAATACAAAGCGTGGAACCAATGGCAATGAGATAATACAGTGTCACGTTTCCACACTACAACTAGCAAAGAGGTAAAGTTGAGTTCAGATTGACCCTACATGTCAGAAAGGACTTTCTTCACTGTGAGTGTTTATGGACAGCGGAGTACTTGTCACAGAAAAGTAGATACTCTTGTCATATGGAATGCTTAAAGCTGGACAAGACACTAGGGAACATACCAATCCCAACTTGCCAGGCTGCCTGACCCAACCTGCTTTTCCCTGCTTTCTAATGTATTGCCTCACCTGAGATCACCCAGATGTCAGTGACAACAGATCGAGGAGGCCCTGCATCCTTGCCTCCAACCAAAGCAGGATTCTCCCACCTGCCCTGCCTATACCACACGCAACAAAGAGGCAGCTGTTAGTTCATGATCATTCCCCTCCACCACGATTTTTTAATCCTGGAGTAAATACACTGCTGTTACAGGATGGGTGGTATGCAGACGTCAGGCTAGGGCTGGCTTCCACTACGGTGGCAGAAATGGGAATTCCACTGCAGGCTAAGGGAAAGGAAGAGCCCTCCAAGCTAACGTGATGTGGGAGGTCTAATTCCTACCATCCCAGACCTGATTTGTAGGCAACAGATTATTCCACTGGCTTTCACGATGTTTTTTATACCTTAGGTTTGTTTTTTCTGCCTCTTTTTTTACATGAAAGCAGGAGTGTGTAGATTTTGCAGGTAAATTATAATGAAAGCTGGTGGGTGCTTGTGTAGGCTTGTAGAGGGTTTGCGCACAGAAAGCAAGCAGGGGCTGGAGGGAATAGCTGAATGCCCAGGGAAGGTTTAATTAGCATATAGTGAAAAATCTAAAGGTTATACCAAGCCCCAATTCGGTGAAAGACAAAAACCGACTGTTCTCAGAACATACCTCAGCAGCAAACCCTGTCACACCTGATGCAATGCTTCCCTCTTGGGCCACCCACCTCCAAGATGTGATTATGCAGTGAGAAAGGAGCAGCGCTTTGCACTTTCTGTTATCACGGTCCTTCTTAATTATACATGCGTAAGCGTTCAGACACGGCCGCAATGAGCATGGTACACATCCAGGGAAACTGAGATTCAGCTGAGAGTCTCCTACTGCTTGGCAAGCACTTATTAACTCAGCCTCCCAACACCCCCGTGAGGAAAAATATGTTGAAACCATTTTCAGTATTAATTTAAAAAAAAAACCAAAACACAATAAACTTAAGCAAGCAAAATGATTTGCTCAAAGCCAAACAGCAGGCTGGTGTGAAAGAGCTTGCCTTAAAAACCCAGAATAAGGGATTTCGCCCTTTGTGTCTTCACACGAGGCCACGTTCCCACATTGTTCTATGTTTCTACAGAAACTATAACAGAGGGGTCCTGCTCTGTGACTCAGGGGCTTGGTTCAAATCCAGAGAGCCATGTTTCCATGATTACTCCTCTTTTATGTAAAACGGCCCTTGTACAGGCTCATCTCGCTGAGCTATTTGGCGCTGTTCCTGGGCCTGACTGCTACCATGAGGTAGGACTGCAGGATCACATTTCTAGTTTGTAAGGAGACGCACTTTTTCAGGATGCATGGAGTCCTGACATTTCAATAGGAGGTCTGCCTGAATCAGAGCTGCCAGCTTAGATCTACTGCATTATTATTACTAACATTAATATTCACACGGTAATGTGTCAAAATCCTGATTGGCAATCAGAGCTCTTGTGTCAGGAGATAGTAATTGTTCTTAGAGGTTTCAGGTCTAGATCCACCAGAGTTTAACTTCTAATTGTGTGCTAACGTCCACAGGTTTTATTGGGAAGCCATAAGCTGGGAACAAAACTAGCTTTGCAAACCTTGGCTGAAATCTTTGCAATACAACACCCTTCCTCGGCATCCTGGAGCAAAACTGCTCTCCATATGAAGAGCAGCTCACAGTGTGAGAACTGACCATCCCATGTGTGCTTCATATTGCAGGATCAAGGCCTTCATTAATGACAAGGCTTGACAATGGGATGAGACCTACAAAAAGAGGGAGAAGGAGGTGCTGAGGATGTCTTGTGATTATGTGGTTAGCATGTCTTTCTCCACCATGCAACAAAAAGGGAAAGAAAACCAGCTAGACTACAACAGCCATCCTTGTGAAGCCTTCAAACTGCAGCGTCATTCACAGTCTCACTTGGAAACCCTTACAAAATTTTGTTAACATCTGCTCCTCAATGAATAGCAATATTTTATGCACAGAAACTCAGCTTCATCTCACTCTTATACCTTTTCCTTTCTTGTGTGCATGCTGATTCTGTCCTTTTTTCCGTCTTTTTTGGTGGTTGCCTAGTAGCTAGCAGTTGCATTCTGCCTTATCAGATTGTGCCTGGTTACAATCTTTCTCTAGGTGCCGAAGGCAACCCAGCATAAGAGCATATGGAATATTTTAGTGTGCACTGTTGTTTTTTTCTCTTTTTGGATTTTCTTTCTTTTTTTTTTTTTAAATAGACTTTGGTTTCACACCCAATGTAGTTTTGTTGCCATTCAGATTCTCTTTTGTCTCTAATAAAAGCTGACATCCACAGCCTATCAAAAGAATCAGACAAACTGAAATGAGAAGTAAGGTTTGATGACTTTGGGGCCTTTTCAGTTTAAAAAAGAGAAACCCCCCACATTCTGAGATGGATTCAATCCTCCTTCGTTCTGGCCTCTGACTGAGAAGCCTGCACTCAGCCATTGTAATGTCTGAATTGCCTTTTGGAGATGCCTATATTTCTCCCAACAGAAAGTAGAGAGAGCCTCCAAAATGTGGTCTCTAAAATCCAGGCTGTGCAGCATAAACAGCAAAAAGCCACACACGTACCATTCTCTTCTAGTTCTGTTTTACCGTGCTGGCTTTGTTGGATGGAACAAAAAGGAAAAATCAATGACATCTCTTGATTCAAGTTAGACTCTTCCTTAAGCAGTGACAAAGGAAAGCATGCTGGTTTTGCCAAGGCATGTCACACCGGTTAAATGAGAACTTTTGGGCTGCCTGTTGCTGGGTTCTTTGCAAAGTTAAATCTTCAATGTGGGTTAAAGATCAGTATTTCACACCCGAGGTGTGTGCAAGAGGGAGTTGGCCATGTTGCCCTTGTTAGACTTTCTTTCCAACAGAAATTTGGCTTGTGAGATCATGCTCCATCCTGGGTGTGTATAAATGTCTCTGTGTCTGTCCGTTTGGGAAATTTGGAAGCTAGGAACCAAATTTAATCACATGTGACAACAGAACTAGAGGTTTAAAGATATGCAACTCCTCTAAGTTACTGGAAAATAGACTAGTGACTGAAACTGGGGGTTTTGTTGGAAGAAGGTCACTAATGTGTATAAGATCATTTTCTTTCTCTCTTTCTTTCTCTCTTTCTTTCTTTCTTTCTTTCTTTCTTTCTTTCTTTCTTTCTTTCTTTCTTTCTTTCTTTCTTTCTTTCTTTCTTTCTTTCTTTCTTTCTTTCTTTCTTTCTTTCTTTCTTTCTTTCTTTCTTTCTTTCTTTCTTTCTTTCTTTCTTTCTTTCCTTCTTTCTTTCCTTCCTTCTTTCTTTCCTTCTTTCCTTCTTTCTTTCCTTCTTTCTTTCCTTCTTTCTTTCCTTCTTTCCTTCTTTCTTTCCTTCTTTCCTTCTTTCTTTCCTTCTTTCCTTCTTTTCCTTTCTATGACTAATAAGGGAGATCCTTCTACAGCCTTAGTGCTATCCAATTAGAATTCAATCAACCATCAGACAAAAACCACTCGGTTTTTGTTCTATGTTCTTGTTTTAAGTTCTATGAGACATGTTGTCCACTTGCTGTATTTTCCTTCTTCCAATGTCTTGGAAAGGGAGTTCCAGAGGCTGGAAGAAACACTTATTAACTTGTTATTTGAGGTAAATCTAATCAGCAGACAATCTATCATAATGACATTTCTCTGAACACAAGAGGAGAAAAAGCCTGGGGACACTGGTGATGAGTTTCCCACCCAAGACAAGCCATAGTGAGCCCTGTTGGGTTAGAGCATGACTGACGACTGTCATTGTACCCTGTCACATATCTTGCAAGAAAGCTCACAGCTTCTTGAGGGTAGGTTAGTACTGTTTCTCATTATTAATATGGCTCTGTAGGTGTGCCAGGCCCTTTCCAGACTAATTAAATAAAAGGTCTCTGCCCCAAGGAACTAACCCAGCAAGGGATGACAATAAACAACAAGAGGAAGAGGGTTACGCAAGTGAGAGATCATGAGATACATCTCATATTGTACCAGTATGTTGGGCCAAATCCTCAAGTAATTATATAAAGCCCAATTTTGCCAAGTTGTTCATTGTTAAGTTACTCCACCCTCATGTAAGAAATTCCAGTGAATTCACTTACTGAGAAGAAGACATGGAGCTGTACTAAGAGGTGAACAATCAAACCTTGCAACCCAAGACATGGTTCTGGTTGTGAAGAAAGGGACCACTTCATGGGAGAGTACAACTGAGTTTTAAGCTGTTGTCTAGGCAACAGGAATGCAACAAGGTGGAAAAGAGCGCTCAGGTTCCCTCAAAATTAGTTCTTTGCAGATTCAGTCATTATGACTGGATCTTGTAAGGCACTAAGAATCAATGGGAGTCAAGTGCCCTTGAGAATCCAGCTTCATATCTTTAAAACTGGATCTTCTGCATCAGCTGTAAGTTCCCATCTCTCCCTCAGAAAGACCTTGTCAGAGAGGTTCCCTCCTTCCTGAAGCCACAATGACTCACACTTACAGTTGACATTCAAGGAACAAAGAAGTCTTCATCATCTATCTTGATGTTCATGTGGGCCAAGATGGCAAGTCACAATCTGCCTTGCTTTGAGCTTGGAGAGAGAGGGGTTGATGCTATAAAGATTAAAAGAAGGTCCAGATTCCCCTGACGTTATTCTGCTTAAATGTAGGGTTTGAGGATAATTCCCAGCTCTAGTTTCAGGGAATCACACTTTCAGCTGTGATTCTTGGTCTATCAAGGAAGAGAACACTCCTGTACAATGAGAAGCCAGGTCTATGGCAAACAATGGCATCAATGCTGGGAGATTTTTTCCTCTCTACTGGATTAAGACCATACACAGCTGAAATATAATTCTGAGAATTTGGCAAACAATTGAAGGGAGGAAATAGTTGAGAATGGGACTGCATTCAGGTACGTAGGTTGAAGGCAAAAGAAGCTTTGTATATGTTGGCTCTGAAGACATGTGAGGTAGAGGGTGGTACAGAGAAGAGCTCAGACAGTAGCTCACCTCCCTCTTACCCTGGGGCAAATGCCTTTTTTCAGTTAGGAATGGATACATAATAAAAGAGCCAACTCTAGCCGTCATGATGCAGAACCTGGCAATGCCTGTTTCAGAATGCTGGCTTAAGCACAAACAAGACCACATAAGAACAGAGAGAATGATGATGGTCCCAAAATCTGTTAAACTACTTGCAGAGCACTTATTTTGCCTGTGCTTGGATAATCAAGGCTCTCCCAGAGCTTCCCTGGGTCTTTACGTTCCCAGGGGACTTGCTGCTCTTGACGAACCAAGCAAGAAAGATGCTGTGACTACATGGTTCCCTTTTGGCCAAGGTCAGCTCACAGACAAGAAGGAGCAAGATATCAGGGGTCCTAGCAAGAACCTCAAGCTAATGTGGTACCCTGTGAAAATGGCAGAATTACACTTGTCAGTTCACTGTTACCATCTATCCCAGCCCATGACCAATGTTGTTCAGCCACATCAGCCCTAACAGGGTATATATATATTTGTGTCCCCAGGAAGCACAGATGGAAGTCTGCTCAGCAGCATCAGGGACTTGAGTTTCCCTAGTCTCCTGCTTGTGCTGCCTGTCAGAAATGAAATAACCCGACAGCTCAGGCAGGGGACTCGGAAGGGAAACTGATACAGAACGGTTAATACAACACCAGTCCTTTACACCGAGGATGAGCCAGTCATTTCTGAGCAACATTTGAAATCCACTCCAGCTGAAGAGCATATGTTTCTTTTCTCTTTAGAGCAAAGCTCCCATTTCAGGCATAGGTTTTATTTGTTTCTCGAAATCCCTTTTCCTGTGTCTGCTTCACTGACCCTATCATCTGAGAGCCCTGAGAGTGGTGCTTATCCCTTCCTACTATTGTTTGCTCTCAAGACCAGTTTGGAAGTGTTGTGTGCATGTGTGTTTATTTTGTTTCTCCTGCTAGTTGTTGGTATGTTTTTTTTTTCTCCAGGCTTAGATGTACACAAATGCAACAAAGAAATCAGAAGCGGGAGGACTGTGGCATGCAAATCTGTCAATGTGCTGTTCAATTAGTGTATTGTTACAAGTGAAACACCAGCAGCCTAGTGAGAAAATGGAAGCACCAGGTTCTAAAAGGACAACTGTACAGTTTTTGGTACAGGACACCAGGCAGATTTTGCCTCTTCAAAAAATTCTTATTTCTCTCATACAGATCTGTAAAACTGGCGGTACCTCTTCAGTCTTTAACTCATATCTGTTCTCTCTTTTAATCTCTTCCATGAGCTGAAAAGGGTTGGTGGGGAAGGAATTTTCTTGTCTGTGTGGTTTTGCTCCCATTACACTAACTGGAAGTTGTTCAGGTCCTTCACCCTATTCTTTCTTTCATCATCTTCTGTTTACTTAGTTCCAATTTACGCCATTTATTGTGCCCATGCTGTCTTTTAGTTTAAATAGATCTTTTTTTGCCCCTGTTTACTCTTCTGATGTATTCATATAAATCAGTGCTGTTGTCTCAGTCTTTACTTTGTTCAGCTAAACAAGCCAAGACACATATTCTTTATCCATGATAAGGATTCACCACTTCCTGACACATCCAAGTACTTTGGCTTTGTGCTCTGAGTTGGTCTCTCCTAAATATAGTCAAATAAGATTGTTCTCTTACTCTGGAATTATTCTAGTGCTTTGCAGGTTGTCCTTTGTGTGTTTTGTACAGACCAAGACAGCAGTTTCCTTATCCTTGTTGGAAACACTTTATAAGACACATTTTTGACAGCCACATCACATGTTCTCTTTTGATGGTTGATCCATGTATCCCACTTTTCAAACCTTTTTTAATGGAAGAGCTTCAAAACCTCTCATTAGGACCTAATCTATTAGTACATCCACGTAGTATCTATCTTGAATTGTCTATGATTACTCTTCAGACATGGGAGAGAAAATAGGTATCATATCCTACTATAAGTAAGTGTCTAGAAATGGTGCCTTCAGAGGCTGATTTATTTACTTATGCTTTTACTTGAGTATAGCAGGAATTTAGCCTTGGACTATGTGCTCAATTTAACTGAAGTTGGGTGAAGTGCATGACCCCTTCAGTACTGAGCATCCAGTTCTCAAAGATATGCAGTTCACCTTATATGATAATTTTATACTCTTAGGCACTGAGAGCAGTGCCCTCTGAGTTTCTGTTAGCAGCAAATTTTAATAACGCTGCCATATTTTTTGTGACGGAAAACATTTGGCAAAAAATAAAATCAGTACCCAGACTGATTTCTGAAGACCTGCAATCATAACTTCTTCCCAGCTCAATACTTCTTCTCTCAACACCATCTATTGTCATTTCCTCTGCAGTGACTCCCTTTTCATCCTAAAGTTCTTCTCCTAATCTCCATACTGTACCGCTTAATAATTTCCCATGCGGTACCATAAAAAATGCTTTTCTGAAGTCCAGAGAGATTAGATCTACTGCATTTCCTTTCATTAGAAAATCAGTGATCTTATCAAAGCAAACTATCAGGTCAGTTCAGAATGATCTATCTTTGTCAGAAAACATGCTCTGTCTTATTGCAATTTTCATTTACATCTATGTCTTTAATTATTCGTTACTGCTGAACCTGTCCAAAGTCTGAATCGTTGTTGATGTCAGCCCACATTTTCTGGATCAGCCCTTTCAACTTAGGACTTGATAAACCTTTTAAAATTATTCATAGTTAGACATTGTGGGTAGTTGCTTCCTCACCAAAAAGTGTGGTCCCATGGGTACTGGGAATGATGCCTGGCACATGATGTCTTCTGAACTATGCTTCAGCATGCCAGGTGCCACAGGACAAAAATTCCTAGGGACTCAGCTAAAAGCAGGGCAATCACATGTCCTGGCCTTGTTTAATATAGTAGTATACGCAAAACTAATGATTCTTTGTGCCTCTGTAAGGAGATTGTTTAGTTTCCCCTTGAACTGATGGCAATTTCAAGGAGGCACTTCCAACTCCCATTCCTTCCTTCCCATTAGCCTTTATGCCTCTAAGCCCGTGCTCAGTATTCACATCCTTTACTGGATACTTCTGTGATTTGTTTGAATTTCCTTTGCAAACTGTAACTGGGTTTGACTTGTGGCAATTCTCCCATTGGTGCATTTGTTTCAGCCATGGTACTTCGACCATCAAAAAGTTCAGTGCCATATTTGGGATGGGGCGAATCTGTCTGGATTAATTGAATCTGGATTAATCTGTCTGGATTAATTGAAGTGCTGATCTCCGTTCTGATTCCTTGGAAGTTGCGGGAGATAAGTCTTGTCCTAAATTTAAGCATTCCTCTTTCTCTTTCTTACTCCTATTCTTGCTACAATAAACTACTAACCAGAAAACTGAACGTTATAGGTGAGATCTTGGACGCCTGCAAATCTAACGCCATCTCAGTTGGCTCAACGATGATTTTCACTAGCTGAGACCTGCGCTTGCGGCTTTCCCTGGTGAACCAGGGTGAGAATGGTTTGACGCCATTTTTTCCTACGCAAGTCACACATAAATGGAATCATTACTTCCATGGAAAGACTTTTCCTCCCCACCCTTGTGACGTGAAATATAAGGCTGCACATTTCAGCTACTTTTTGGATAGAGGCAATAATTTCTTAATTTGCCCTGAAGGAGCACGCACAAAAAATGGGGATGAAAAAAAAAAAAGAGTTTGTGGAATTGATTGGAGGAGAGATGCATCTTGTTCAAACTAGAAACGAAAATATATTCCAAAGGAGAAATCATTAGCATTTTCATTAAATGCTAAAGAGAGTGACTATTAGACCTACCTCAGGCAACCCTGGGGTTGAAAACTTTTCAACAAGATTTAATTGATCCAGATGGATTGAGGTTGTTTTTGTTTTTTACCCCTTCCACTATTCTACCCCCTGCTTAAATCTCTGCACTTCATTGCATGTAAGAAAACCCCAAACTGAAAAAAATTAAAATAAATAAACAACGCCTTCAGCCCACGCCCTGGAATGAAAACTGCAGTGTAATATGAAATGTGTCCTGATCGTCTTGTTGTGGAGCCTGGTGACTCACCAACTGTTACAATTGGGGTTAGATAAAATAAAGGGATTATAATTAAGAAGGCAGCAGGAGTATGTTAACTGGCAGTCAGATGGAAGCCAGCCCATTACAGATTCAGGTTTGCTGGGGTTCAGCCTGGCTTTTGGAAGGCTGCAGGGGCTGTGTGGACATGTGGCTCAGCCGGGTGGTTTGCAGCAGAGAGTCTACTAAAAAACACATAAGGGGCCTGTTTGGCTGAGCTACTCCAGTATCCTGGGAGGGAGAGGCTACCAGGTCCCATTTCATCTTCTGTAGTTATCTCCCAAAAATACCCACTTGCCATGGGTGAAGATGTGACGATGGGTGGTGAAGTACCCACTTGCTAGTACTGGTCAAGGGAAGTCCTGGGCCCCTTGCTTCAGTTATCTGAGAGCTGGGTAGTATTTCTGGACAGTATTTTGACCCTGGATCTCAATATATGGCACTCTTTCCCCTGAAAAGAAATCTGATCTAACTCTCTGGACCAAGTACGAACTCCAGCTTGAGTGACTATCAGTAGTAGGGCCAGTGCAGGCACCATCCTCCATGGCAGCAGGAAGCAGAGGGTTTTACTTGTGATGGGGGAAAAGATAACAGCTCCGTGACACGTGACTACTAGTTTTAGACTAAATACTTGACAATATTTTAATCTGTTGGGTACAAGGTCTTGTAGCAAGTAGGCAGATTGAGTCTTCTAAAATCTGCTGTACCAGTAGAGCTATTTTTAATCCTCGTGTTCCCAGCTTGCTTTTCTGCTTCTTGGCCTCCTTGAGGAAAATGACTGTACAAATAATTCTGTTAAGATCTTGTGTGTATTTAGTGCCTCACTTCCAGAAGCCTTAGTGAGCCATCCTTGAAGTCCTGAAGCCAGATGGATTGTATGATGATGTTTCGTGTGTCAGCATGCTAGAGTGGTGCCATAAATGATCTATGGCCAGTGCAAATGCTTCTTATGTAAGCCCATGCAAGCCACTTGCATGGGTGCAGAACACTTAATACTTCACTTTGGGCTACCTTAATACCTACAATAATTATCCAAAGGAGCCCTAAACACTATAATGATTAACTCTCAGGTTGGAAATGGACTTGAGATGGAATCTGTGAAAATGCAGTCTTGGTTGGAAAGGACTGAAGGAGCCATATGGGGCTGTGACCACACTACCAGAGTATCTTGGAAGGAGAAATGCAATGATTCCTTTAGTGAAAACAGTAATGGGAGTTTCGGTCAGATATTCTATGATATTCCCCAACCTGGAGTTTTGCCAGGACATGGGAATTAATCTATCTGAATGCAATGCTTCCCTGATGGAGCTGGTAGCTGCCTAAGCCCAAAGCTGTGTTTCAAACCTTCACCCCTGAATCAGCCGCACGTGTATCCCCATTTCCTCATACTCCTCTATCCATCTGTATCTGCCTGTTGTCACTCATCTGACACACTGCAAATCCCCTAGGGCTGGCATCCCCTTTTTGTTCTGAGCTTGCACAGCCTCTTGCACAACCATCCCTGTGGTAAATACGGCCAAGCAACAATTGCTAAGGGTGAAAGATCGCCAGGTTACGGATGGCAAAACCAGTCCGCAGGACTGGCTGTATAACAGAACAACAACAACAACAACAACTTCATAGTAATAAAGCAGGAATAATGGATGTGTATATTCAAATATTAGGCAGCTAGCTAGAGCTCATCACTTGCCTTTTCTGCAGCTCCTAGAAAACTCATTCTCCTTACTGAACATGTATTCGCCTGCACTGCCAATGTGCTAATTCTGTTTCTCACCATTTTCCCATTTGAATTGCTGTATCTTTCTCAATTTAAAAAAAAAAGAAATAAAAATCAAATCACATGGCATCAAAGAGCTACATCAGGAGGTCATTGCATCAAATGCTGCCGCTAGTTTAATAAAGGAACTGACTAATATACTCATTAGTGGTGCTTGTTGCTAATGCCCGATCAGATAATGGAATTGAAATATCATGTTTTAGGGTGTAATCAGGATCCCTGCAGGTGCTGGGATGGAATTGCCCCATAGGTACAGCATTACACAGTTAACTAGGTGTGTTACTTGATGGGGGTGTTTCAGCTTCCCAAGCCTGCGGGTAGGAAGAGATGAGCAGGACTGTCAGCATAGCTAGTGAGAACATGGAATTGAGTTGGAAACAACAAAAAAAATTCTGAGGTGACCTGGGTTGAAGGGAATGGAGGCAGCTGGGAGCAAGTGACAGGTGTTAAGACACCTATGGGACCAGCTAGGACTGGGTAGATATGTAGAGGTGTGTTGCTGGCCTTTTGGGAAGACATGTCAAGCTGCCTGCAGATGAGGAGCTCCCTGGGTTGGCTAAGCACTGGTGGGTGTGTGCTGAGAAGTGCATTGAAGCAGAGCTCCTGGGAATGTCAAAGGCTTTCTTGCGTCCCTGGCATATGGAAAGTAGAGAAGAAAAGACTAGTGTGGATGCAAAAGACCTATGTGTGGAACTGGACATAGAGAAGACCTGAGAGACCCTCCCTGAGGCTGCTTTTAGCACGGGATCTAGCCTAATTGCAAAGCTTTGGTTTGCAGGTAACAGCAAGAAGGGATGCACCTTCCTTCCCTGGGTCTGCAGTGTCACCTACAAAAGGCTTTTAATCCTCAGCATTCCAGAGGAACTCCAGGGATGACAGACCAGCATTTCAGAAGCCTAGCACCAGCTTTCTCTTCCACAGCTAAACATCTGCCTTCTAAGTTTTCCAGCAAGTGGCTAAGTGCAAAGAAGTTAACAGCACTCTTTTTAAATTACTTTTTTTTAAAAATAGAAAAAATGAAAACACATTAAAAAATTCAAACCCAATCCCAGCTTAATCAATGTTACCAGACTTTGGGTAAACCGGGCTGAATGACAAGAGTTTTCCAGAGGAATTTGTTCTGTATGGAGGCTGACTTTAAACACTTTTCTTCATTGCCAGATGAGTTAATACAGGATGAGCCAATGAAAGACAAAGCACTTCAGAGACGCTCAAATTACTTCCCAAGTTGCTCACAGAATATGTTCTGCTGAGACAACACCAGGCTAGAGACTTCAGTGGGATTAGCATTAAAGCAAAGTTTTGTTTTACTATAGTATTTTAGGTTTTATTCCAGTCTTTATTTCTTTTATTTTTCTCCCTCCTGCTCTGAATTGCTTATTCATAATAATTTACATCTCAATAAAAACTCCTCCTTCCTAGCGTCTCTCAACACTTCCTATTTGTCTTCCTCTTCTTTTAGCTTTCCAGACCTTCCTCTTTCCACCTTTTTTTAATGCACTCTCCTGGAAAGATGATTCAAATTCTTTCAGATGAAGAAGTGAGGTCAGCCAGTATGTGCATATCCACTGAAAGGTCCTTCAGAAGAGGGATAAAAGAGGTAGGGAGAGGAAAGTGCATGCTTCTTCCATAGGTTTCTGAGAGAAAAATCTTTGCTTAAGTCCAGGAGAGAGGATCAGGTCCATGAATCCTCTGGGAACGGAGACGTCCTCTTGTCACCCAGAATATGGTACCGGCATTCTAGAGTGAGGCAGCATTTAAAATGTTTCCTTTTTTCTCTTTTTCACTTGTTCTCTATTGGTTAGTTTAGGCAGGTTTCTGAGCCATGTGCAGACTGCTACGAAACCTCTTTTAAGGTGTCTTCTTCAGAGAGATCCATGGGAATCAAGTCCCTAAATAATTACACTTAAGCACCTAAAGCTATATCTGTGTTGATAAACTAAACAAGGCCAGGGCTCAAGCCCAGGTGTTGGCACACGATCTCCCAATCTATCCAACCCTTAACGTGGTCCCTGGTGTTGGTTTTCTCCTGTTCCAACTAGCACTCTCCCAGACAATGCCTGGGCATGGTCCAGGGACATCCCTGGCCAAGGAGCATCACCACAGGCGGTTCAGATGCAGCCCCCTGGTTTTGGAAGGAAAGACGCTTATCAGCACAGGCTCAAGTTGGTCTGTGCCAATTGGCCTCTGGGCTGAAGAACAGCCCCGTGCACGTTCTATTTACTAGAATAGATGAAGTTAAATGCTTTCAAGAATGTAGCCTGAGATGCTAAATAGGGTCTTGGGAGCATAGCTGGGATCCTAGCACTGAAAAAGAAAGGACGATGAAAGTATTGCTCGGTTTATCCAAATATTAACTCAGCTCTTCATACAGACCTAAAGTAGCACTTTAGCTTAATTTCTGGAAGACCCAAATGGGAACGAATTCCTCATTGCTCTTTTATGCTGCCACTATTCTCTTGAACTCTCACAATGCATTTGTGGCCACTTCCCAGATCTCCCAACAGTATAAAAGTCTTGAAGATGGACAATTAGGGCAGTAAGTCAGGGTTATTTATTATTGGAATGAAAGTGAAGTTTTTAGCAGGAACACGGTGTTCTGGTGTTTTCCTTCAGGTTCATGTCAGAAGTGTCTGACATCTCTGTCATAATTTGATGAAACAAGATTTTTCTGGTTCATACCAGTGCAATATTTGGTAGAAGGTGGTAATCAGACTTCAGTATTTGTGCTAGTGAGAATAAATTAGTGGAGATGATGGTGACCTCTTCTTACAGCACAAAATTAAAGCTGGCATGTCTGCATCCCTTTCCACAAGCACTAAGCCATCTGGGTGAACAATAGAGTCTGTGTTCATGCAGCACCTTGAGAAGGGGCGTCCTTGTCCCTAGCCGGCTCTCCAAGTAATGTGATACCACAAGGACAAAAGCCAGCAGAGAATCCACATGCTTCAAACTGGAGGGCTCTGACTGTACTGCTTGAAAATCTTCACTGCAGTCTTTTTTGCACTAACATTCAGGGGAGTTCCTCAGCCCATTGATAATTTGCTGAATTGGACAAAATAGATATGGAAGTGAAAAAAATTCAAGCTTTGAAATTCTGTCTTTGAAACATGTTTTTGGCTTAAACCACTCCAATTTCTGCCTATATAAAATCTAATTTTCTTGAATTAGAAATCAGACTTGTGTTATACATGCATACATGATGTGTGTGTTACAAGCAGAGGTATGTGTAACAGATATGTGTGTGTATTCTTTAGCCCTGGGCAGATGTTTCATGTTATAATCCATGATTCCTGTGGCAAAGGAAACCCTGTTTAAAATCATGGTCCTGCTGGGCTAGACACTTTGCTGCTCAGTGATGAGTGCCCACGTGTCAGCAGCCATCTAGCCTGCCTCTTCTCAGCATCTCACTTCCTCGTGGGTATTTCACTCCTTTATATGTGTAACTAGGATTTCTGGAGGCAATGTCCCCACTCCTGTATGTGTCATATTGGTGTTTGGAGGTGACATGGCTGAGGTTGAAGATGAAGTGGCAGAGCTTAGCTAAACCCAGCCTGACGGAGTTATCGGTTGTGATCTTAACTAGAAAGTCCTTTTTCTGCTCACTTACCCTTGCACACACGCACATAATTGCAGCGTGAATTCATAATATAAACCATGATGTAATAGACACCAACTCAACTCAACTTAATTATTGTACAAATGAACAACAACTTAAATCACAAGCAGAGTCCCATTAAAAGTAATCAGATCCTGGGCGTGGAGATGGTTAAAGGTGGTGTTTGAACTCCAAAGAAAAATACGCTGTTGTTTGGACATAATTACATTTCTTTTTTATTGTTATTTTTTCTTACACAGTGTATTTTTGCTCTCTCTCCATGTCTCTCTCTCATTTTATTTTTTCAACCTTTTCCTGATAAACCAAACTAGTCTAGACATATCTTTTGAAAGCAAATGTTCTCTAAGCTATGTTCATTCCTTGTGAGTTTGTACGTTAATCATTAAATGTAATTAATTAGAACATCTTGTAATTAACTTGGAAAGCAAAATTATACAAGGGAATGAGTTTGTAACCACATCACATTTGAAATAAAAATAAAACTTTGACTAAAAGGAATAACTGCTCCTTGGAATTAGATGAGTAACGATGTTGGATTGGCTCCCCCAAAGCTGTAATGTTGGCTCTGAACTCATTCACATATATTCACCATATTTCATTTTGATGCACATGCATCCCCACTCTGCCTCCCCAGTGCCATAATCCAGAGTTAGCCCACTACAGGGATACTTTAAGCCACCTCTCTGTCTTCTTGACTTTCTGCATTGCAAAGAACACATGGGACACGACAATCATACCGTCAAGCAGCCTCAGGGTTGCTCAGACTTGCCCTGACTAGTTTCAATGGCCTTTCGGGTATAATTCTGGCTGGAAATTGTGGAATTTCATGGTAGGCTTTCCTGCCAAGGCAGGAGAGAGCTGGCAAGGGGTAGCAGAGAGTTGGCCATGAGGCTAACCCCCAGATGGAGATTCCTGGTCCACAGGAATCTGCAGATACTTGTTGGGATCTATTCTCAGGTCCACCACTTCTCTAAAAAGCAGGTTCTGAGCTGACCTATGGAGCATTGTTAATGAACCATCATAGCTATCCAGTCCACAAAAAAGGATAAGAGAGTTTATCTCTTCTTGCCAAGCAATTATTCCCATCACAACTAAAACACTATAAAACACTAAATTTAAACACTACTTCCTTGTATGTGCAAATATTTCTGTCACCCCTGCTTGACTAAGTTGGGGATATCCTGGGAAAAGGGAGCTTCACTATGCCAAACAGGAATGCATCTGCTTATTGCTGCTGTGGCATCCCAGGGTGGGATATTGGGTCAAGAAGCCCTTGAGGTCTGCAGGAGCAGTACTCCTGGGGATTTCCTGGTTGACTACCTAGAGGTTGTTGGGAAGGCTAGAAGTAGCAATACAGCAGCACCCAGGGCTGTGCTGGGCTCCGCTAGTTGCCCCCATATGGCCTGGGGCATGTCACTTCACCTCTGTTTCTCCTTCCTCTCTGCCCTCATTGAATATGTTGTGTTGGTGAGTTCACACTCCATCTACGTATTGAACAGGCACTACTACTAGCCAAAAGGGTTCTTTTGCCCTTGTCACTCTCCAGTTGGGATCACACTTTCTCCAGCAGCTGGCATCTGCTTGAATGAGACTTCATTGCTCTGAGCTTGCTCTGTTGAATTTCATTTTTCAGGTTTTTGGCAGGAGGAATCGCTAAGCCTCTCTCCAATTAAATTTCTACCCTCCACAGGCAAGCTATTGCTTGGCTGTGTTGTTCATTACCACCTAGGCACAGAAACTCTCCTTGCATTTTTGTGGCTGGTTTTCAGGCTGATGGGAGGGGAGAGAGTTTGGGAGGAGGGGGGCTACAGTGGAGAGGAGCAAAGATGGAGTGGAAGGAAGGGTCCCTAGAAGTCTGGCAGTCCCAACCCTGGGATGGGGGATCTGATCCAGTGGAGAAACATCATAGGTGACTGCAATGAGGGAGGATCCTTTCTTTTTCTGGAGTCATGAGCTGAGTGACCAAAGGACTTGGAAGTGTGACCTTGGATATAGCTCTCCATTCATCAGGTCAACCCTGCTTTGTGTCAGGCTCTTGGACTTCCAGTTGACACCCTTCACTCGTTCCTTAGGCTGGAAATAAGCCTGAGAAAGTGTCCCTCAGCTGAAGTTTTCTTGGGTTGAGGAGGGTTAATTAATTTTAAGAGGCTCAAAAATATAATCCCCCCACCCTGACAAGGAGATGAAACAGGGTATGGATTTGCAGGGCCAGGGTGAAGGGGGACAGGCACTGGGAGCATAACTGTTGCTCCTTGCCTCCTACCTCCTCCCTGCCCGTAGGTAATACCCAGTCACTGGGATCTGGCACCAGGGGTGGGATGGAGCTTGTCTAATGTTGAGGAGGTTGATGTTACGTGTCTGGGGTAAACTGGATGAGTTGTAGCACCTTCTCCAGGCAAAGAGAAGGGACAGGCACGTCTGGGAGAAGAGAATCCTCTTGCAACAGGAGGCTGAGATCCACCCAGCGTAGATTCTCCAGGGTGGCAAATGAAGTGCCCATCTTGCTCTTCAATGGTGTCGTGAATCCCACGTTCAAAAGAAGAACTGGAGTTGGATCTGTCTGTATCTGCCCTTCCTGGTCTGTACTCTTTAGCAAAATTCCCATTCTGCAGCAAGGTAGGATGGGCCTGATCCTGATAAGGGAAGGGTGAGAAAGGGTTTGCACTACATGGGAAAAGACATCTGCCCACGTTTATTGCATTGCAGGTATAGGGCACCATGAATAAATGAGGGTGCATGCATATTCCCAAGGAACAACATCAGTGAACGACAGTGAAAATCATCTAAAAGAGATGTGACAGTAGTTTTGAATAGAGCTGACACTGAACAAACACTTCACACAATGTGGAGGGTGATATAATATCCTGCCCTTTCAGAGTATCACTGTGATGGGTATTTAACATTCATTGGCAACAGCAGCCTGGCTTGATATTCATACTGCAAGGTGCTGCACATATATCTAGGAAAAAAGAAGATAAAGAGATGCACTCAGTTCACTGCCCTTCTTATGTGGGCGTGAATCTGCCTTAGTGGAACCCATGGGAGCTTTACCACTGACTTCAGTCCCTATTAGCCTCCCTGATGAGTAGCAGGAAATTAGGCATGCGTGGAGGGAAGGGTGTTTATGAAAAGCAAGGTCTAATGAGAACCCGGTTTCAGAGTTAATTATGGAACAACTATTGCCGCTCCCTAACCCAATACTGCGCCTGATTCTGATCTCACAGCATGGGAAAGCGAGATACTTTATACCCATGGGGGCTCTTGGGCTGCATATGGCTCTTGAGCAATTTAAGTGCATTTATGCTGGGGTGATATCATGTGATCAGCAGTAGGACTGCACCGATGCGGGGCTGCTGGGTAATCTGTGGGATGAAGCAAATCAGCAAGACTTGCCAGGTCATGCCTAGCCCCATCCCATCCCACAGTGGTGCAGAGAGACGGAGGAGAGCTGTTGTTATCTCCTTGGCGAACCACTCCTGCTGCTCTCCCTCCCTTCGCTCTCTGATGTTACTGATATGTGTCTTCTGTCTCTCCGCTGAATGAAAGGTGTTGGTAGACGGTTTGTAAGGTCAGCAAGATGGGCCATCTTTGGGATCAATTGAGTTGTACCCACATGTGTATGTAATCAGGATCTGGTCCTCTGCTAATTAAAAAGCTTAAACAAACGCATGCAAATTAGACAGATATGAACACACAGGTGGATTGCTGGAAACAACATCCTCCACTCCTCCAATTGAGGGGGCAGCCTGTCCCAGCACTCCCTTTTGTTTTGTTGTTTCCACAAAAAAGCTGTCTCTGTTGTGGGGAAGTTTCCCCTGGTTGAGCTCAGCGTGTATGGTCCTGGGGCATAAACAACCTCTTGTCCCATGACACACTCTTGCCCCGAGATTACACACGGCTTGTCAGAGATGGCACAAAACGTTTCACTGCGGGTGTGAGGAAAAAACACATTCCCATTTCTCTTGCCCTTGCATTTGATGGGCTGGGAGCCTTTTTAAGAATGAATCTCATATGGTTTGCAGCATATGACAGATTTTTCTGAGTTTGATTCTCTTTTCCATGAGGCCATCTTACATAGCAACCCTGGGAAAAACTTCTGGAAAAGATACTTCTCTTGCTACGAGAATGGTGCATAAAACAGGTACACAGGTGACAGTTCTGGGCCCAGTACATCTAAATCAAGATGAATCTAATCAGATTTTTGGATATGAATCAGATTCCAGGAAAACTTTTATAAATACTTACACTACTCTTGTCATTGCACTTCCAGAGTCCTTTGAGAATAGGGATTTTCCCCACTAACATAAATGGTCCTTTGATAATGGAAAATTTGCTTGAGTAAAAGCTGACTATTTAATGGTGTGGTTAAGTCATTGCTTTAATCTGGCATAGTTCTTGAAAAATCTGCTGGAAAGAGTTACTAAAAAGGTCCTTTAAGTCCCCTTTCTCCTACAGCCACTCATTCTGTTTGGGTTTACACTGATCTTCGTGGGTCTACATGGTGATTCAGATCAGGGAATTGATCTGGCCATAAACCCACCTGGCCTAAAAAAGAAAACAAACAAACCAACCACTCAAAAAAACCCCCAAACTTGTTTCTTCTCCAGCAACGTGTCAGCATGAGATCTAGTGTCAGCCCAAGTGATATGATAGGAATGAGAGGAGATCATGGATGTGACTGAGGTGAGGTCCATCCATTGCACACAGTTGAGAGAAAAGTGCTAGTGCCATGGAGAACAGTCTACCGAAGACCAGCCTCCAACCTGCTTTCCAGCTCATGTACAGGATAGTTAATATCTGCTAGGTATTTGACATACTCATCAAAACTTATGCTTGAAATGCCCCAGTCCAGGCTGTACACCAGGGCTGGCTATCTAGGAGTGGAGCATGTCATTCTTCAGTTTGATACAGCAAACATAACTTGCCAAGAAACAAAGTCAGAGGGAGATATACTCAACATATAATAATTTCTATGATATTTACCTCCATGGCTGACTTTGCTACCTCTATTGAAAATGCTTTGGGGAACACTAAATGTGGAAAGAACTTCAGATCTTTTTCTCTACTTCTCCTTTCAGAAATGACTCTCAGGTATTTCCCATATCCTCTTTGCTCTGCATGGCCCTGTAAAGGATGATTGTACCAAAACACCAGAGAAGAGTCCCACTAGACCTAAGTGTGCAATATTCTATTTCATTTTGTGTGTTTTAACTTTTGGTAGAACTTAGGCTACTCTAAATCTCTGCCTAATATTCACAGGCTGGGGGTTCAGTAGAGACGGGCAAAGGAGTGTGTTAATTTGTTTGGCATAGCCTTGTCATGTGGGTTTTCATTTTGCAACTCCACAACCAAAATTAAGGGTAGCTGAGATCAAAGTCATTTACTGTTTAAACTCTAATGCTCAGGGGAAGGTAGAGGTGCTATTTCAGATAGGAAGAAGTCTCTGATTTCATGTCATTAAAACCGTATGTTTCAGTTCCTGAAAAAACATAAATACACTTACAGCTGAACTTAAAGACGGGAGCATATATAAATACTTTGATAAAGCAGAGGTAGGATTACATGAAGCGCTTCTTGCTTTTGTATTGACTTACTTGAGTTAGCTAATTCAGAAACAAAAATGCCATATTGGCATAGCAACTTTGTTTTTAGCTAGATTAAAGTTAGAAGGAACAGATTAAAGCAGAGAAGGGGCCTGGATGCTGAACGTGAATTACTAGTTAGAGTCGATCTCAAAATGCCCTTATCTTTGATCAGTTCAGAAGCAGAAGAAGATTCAAATGGAGAATTCCAGCTCATATTGGATGCCTTCATCAAGAGTTTGATTATGGGAAGGGCTTGTGACAATCGCTCCCTTACAGACAGTCTAGACCTACTTTGTTTCCAGAATTTGTTTCTGGGAGTGTCGAGAGTCACCACTTTCTCAGGACTGCTTTACTGAATCTGGTTGGCCATGCAAGTTAAGAATCCTCTTCTTTATTTGTTCCCACTGAAAATAGGCCTTGAGACGTTGATTCAGTGTAAAGTTTTGGCTGGAATCCTCGTTCCAAGACCTTGGTGTCAACAACAGAATCCAGATTCCTGTTTACTTTAATTGGCTTTGATTTTGGCCACAAGTAAAGATTGCAAAACTCAAAGGTGTGGAGTGGCCATCTCCTGCTTCCAGTGTAGGTCTGCACTATTTTTTTTCCCTTGGGCTTCTTATGCAAATCTGTTTTTGAAACCACTTGATTCAGGAATTTTGTTTTCAAATGGAGACCTAAATTTAGGATCCTGAATCCATATTCAGAAATGGATAAATACAATAAAAAATCCTTAGTACTCTTCTCCATGGAGATTACTTGGCCCTGAGAACTTTCAAGATTTTTGATATGGAATGTTGTATTTGTCAACATAAAGGCTTCCAAAACTTTTCCAATTATAATCTACAGCAGAAACATCAGATTTTTGTCTGTATGTCACTCAGTACCACTCAGTGAATATGCTCGTGGCATGTAGTTATAATTGGTTTGTAAAGGATGCAAAAAATATGAAAAATGAACTGATTTTCTAAAGCAGACCACTCAGTGATGTCTCCCAAAGTCATGCCTGAACTTAACTCTTCAGGAAGAATCATGTGATCTGCTCTCAGTCCATTCCTTACACCCAAGAGTGTTTTGGGCTGGAATTTTCCAAAGTGCTCAGTGTTGGTAGAATTCCACTATCAAATTTAGCGGCAGTGATTCCCAGTGATTCATTAGAAGCAGAGCTAGGCAGAAATTAGACCGTCTGTAAAAGTCCACAGTGAGGTCCTGTCTTTAGGTGCCCACCTGCCGAAGAACATCTCCTCCTGGGCTGTTTTATTGGCGACTGTAGTTAGAAATGACCCAAGAAAACCGGAACAGTGCACTGTCATGGGAAAACGAATGCTATTGCCATGAATCTTTTGCAGTTGGAAGTGATGAAATTATTTCCGGGGGAGTTATGAAAAGTGCTTCTTATTACCCACCACACTATGTCCCACCATTTGTGAGCTAATTTCTCCATGCAACCAGGCCTCCTGCCTGATAGACCTGTGGTATCTCTCCCACTCTGCACGTGGTTTTGAAATGTTTCATCTTTCCACACTGGGGTGTGTTAGACAGGAGATGAGCATCTGTATATGATCTGAAAGACAGAAAATTCAAGAAAAGCTCCTATTGAAATCCTTTAGAAGTTTTAAACTGTGAAACAACAGAAAGCCTCAATACAGGTTGGAGATCTGCAGTCAGAGATGTCCAGAACAACAGCAAAAAGCAAGTTTCAGTCACCTTAGCGGTCTCCTTACTTTCTGTCCTTCTCACTAGGCTTGTTTCAGCACCCTCCTCCTCCTCCCTTCATCATCTAAATTCTTTTATCCCGGATGATGGTGGTAGGAAGAGATAGATAGCACGTTTGGGCATTTGCCCTCATGTGGCTTGTCCTTCTCACCCCACCCATGCTCTGGTTGTGATGATGCATATCTAGGGAGTCAGTGGGAGATCTTTTCACAAACACTCACTGTGTGTTGTGTCTCTTGTGGGCAGAGATGTTGCTGTGTTAGCCATCATTATTTGATCTGCCTCTCTGACAAGATTACTTTCAAGCCTAAATATTGGTTACTGTTCTTAGCTGGGAACATGTTGTAGTTATAGTTATAGCTTTACCTGCGTGGCCAAGTCCAGTTCCGCAGCTATGTTGGGATTACCTGGTACAGTGAAATGGAAACTGTGGAGAACGAAATCTGGGACAAGGAGTGTTGCATGGAAGAAAGGAAATACTCAATAGGAGTACTTTGGGAGCAAGAATTTTTACTAAGTAAGTTAAACAATACTGCCCCAAAATACGCCTCAGCTAGAGTTGGAAATACCCACAGAAGTTAATGAGGTTTCAGATAGTTGGGTGGTAGGGGGTGGCAGGGGAGTGAGGAGGTATTTAATTCTGCCTTCAAGTGATGGAGGTAGACCCTAGATTCAGATTATAAGCCCCTCTACACTTTGCACACGGACTTTCAGTTTTGCCTGTTTTATAGAAAACAGTCATTTATATAATTTTCAGTTTAGTAAAGTACTGGAAATTTCCTTTGCTCACCAAGGTCGAGAGCTGGAACAGAAAGTCACAAGCATTTGGCATGGTCTAGGAATGTCCTCCACCATGGAAACCAAGTACTCCCCAAGGTGGTAGTTATCCTCCAGTCTCTGTTGTCAATGAGAGTCACTTAAATTAGTAAAACGAAGATCTAATCCATACTCTGGTAGGAATTATCTTTTTTCTAACTGAGGCATCTCTCTTAGGAGTTGGAAACCGAATGGGATGCATCTGGGTTAGAGTGCTTCTCTACCAAGATGCTTCTTCCCAAAAGAAGTGAAGGCATGAGAAAATGTGGCTGAGACAGGTTGAGGCAGAGAGAACATTGTATCCCCTGCAGAACAGAAAACCCTTCTTTGTCTTGGGAGTAGCATAGGAGCACAGGAGGGATGATGTTCTGCAAGGCAAAGTTTTTTCTTGGAATTTAAATATGAGTAACTTTTATGAGGTTCCCAATGTGCTCAAGGCCAATTATCCGTTTGTGGCCTGACAAGCTACCCTGAGATCAGCTCTAGTTCATGATAAAAGCAGATGTTTTGAACAGTTTTCTAACCAACATTAAAGAAAACTTCAATGAATGCTGTCAATGGATTGTCAAGAGTCTGGTCCTACTGCTGCAGAAAGCAATGAAAAAGGTCCTGTAGACTTCAAGAGATTTATGTGTGTTGGCCTTTCTAGACAGAGATGACCTTTCGGAATGGACTAGGAAGGGGAGAGGACTGAAAACCCAATGTACTGGAGTGGGTGAATAAGTCTTGAGAGCGGACAGTGAAAAAGCAGAGAAAACATTTCTTTTTTTCCACAACTGCTTTACGCAAGGTAAAGTCAATGATCACATGGTGAAATCTTTATGTGTCAGAGAACGAAGGTCACAGAGATGAGAAGAAAATCTTTGGCCAGTGTGAACTGGTGAGATGCCAGGAGGGTGTGATGCAGATGAAGAGCTGGCTTGCTGCAGAAGCCCATGTTCGCCCAGTGTGCAGATCAGGAACCATTCTGGGGAAAAAAAAAACCAAACCAAGAGAAGTTTTTGCATTTGTCTAGGGATTTAAATTACTACTTTGTGTGGAGGGAATGGTGGGAGTGAGGTACTGAAAAGCTGGATGTAAAAATAAGAAAGGACACTCTGACCTGGCCGGGGGCTTGACTGGGGTTTGGTGTGCTGCTCTTGCCTCATCACGATGCAAGACCAAGCTGCCTTACAGCCAGCAAAGCTGGGTGTAGATGAGAAACACCAGAGATCAGAATGAAACCTCCAGCATTTTTTGAAGGAACAGCTACTTTATGAGTGACATACTGGAAATAGCCAGAGGGAAATCGGAGAGAGATAAGATAGCTGTGTTTCTCTGGCCGGTGTCCTCAGCCAGTCTGCAGGATTGCAGATAGGTCCTTTACTCTGGTTTCTGTTGCTGATCTCTCTCTGCAAGTGCCACAGGGATATGATAAGGAAGAGGTCAGAGTCGTGCTCTAACTACATGGCACTTTTTCACACGCAGTAGAATACACTAATTGAAAGGAAATGGGCTTGAATTCTTCCTTTGCTTGTGGCTCTTTCCAGGGGAAGAAGAGAGGATCTATGGGAGGGCTATGGAAAGGCACCCTCTTGCCAAAAAGCCTCCCTACAGCTCTAGCAGGGGTCTGCATTTTGCTGCTCCAGTGTGACTGTTGATGCTAAAGGCTGCAGCTGGCCAGTGCCCTATGCTTCTCCCTCCAGCCATCCCCTCCTTCCTGCACAGAGCGCACCAGGGTTCACCTAGTGTTCTGGGGGGGGGTCATCATGGGTGCAGACACCTGCATGTGGACACCAGATTGCCATTTCTTTGGCCTGATTGTTTTGGTGACAGCCCCATGTGACCTGCTGGCCAAACCATTTGAGTAAGTGCTTCCTGAATGAGGTTGGTGTAGACTATCTAAATACCAGGTATTATCCAGGCTGGAGTGGGCGAGGGTGTTCACAGTCAGTTGATCAAACAAGGAAACACCCACAGGACAGGGGAACTGTGGCAAGCCAGATGGACATGGAGGTTATTTTCAGCCAACATGGGTGGATCTGGAACTGATTCCACAGACTGAATCACTCATTGTCAGGGAGAAGCCCTGACCCTGCAGCCCCTTGGGGGAAGGCAGAAAATGCGGACTATCAAGCATTTTCCTGGGAGAGGGAGGAGCAGGGCATGTTCCTGCCCTGCGACCCAGTTGCCTTGGCAGCACAAGGGCTGGGGATGGCCTTCATGATGTTTCTTGTAATATTGAGTCAGGGCTGTGATGAACTAGCCTTGCATAAGCAGGAACGCCATCGCCAGTGGTAAGCTGAAAAATGCCGCGCTCTATTTTCAAAGAGTGCTCAGAGGTTATTTATATACGGAAATACTCCTTATCTCTTAATTCCCAGACTGATGAGTGGAAGATATGCAAAGAGTGACTTCTGTCAGGGACGAGCTCACCAGCACTGCTACTGTCTTGGCAAAAAGGGAGTTCTCTCTTCGCCTTCCCTGGTAGCAATGCTGACTAAGGGCCATAGGAATCTTAATTCTTGGCCCAGAGATGGTAAGCCAAGCTATCTGATGAGCTGGTTGACTGACAGTTAATATCCTGTCACAGAGTAGTAAGCATTAATAATAAAGCAGGTCTTTTTAATTTTTTTTTTTGCATGTGGAAGACCAGAGTGGGAAGACCCAAAAAATCCTCTGTTTTGTGCATATAAAACAGGTATGTGCTGAAAGAGCCTAAATCAGACCTATTCTTTTATCTATCAAAGAATACCTCAAAACTCCTTGATATCAAAATGTTTGTTATTTTCCTATTTTGCTTTTTTTTTGTTTGTTTGTTTGGGTTTTTTTTTTGCCATTATTAGCCTCAGACATTCCGGCTGGAATCTGAAACCCGATCCCATTTCTTTGTGGCTTGAACATTATTAGTAAGTAGAAATTTGCAGCTGGAAATGAGTTAATGATTCCTCTGTAAGTACAGTAGACAGGTAGAAATCCAGCTTCTTTTCCCTGGCTGCTCTTACACTGCCATGCTAACTAGATGTAGTAAAACATTTATTAATGAATGGGGTAGGCAAAAGGGAAAAAAAAACTTAGAGCAATGAACACAGGTAATAGGGTGTCATTATTAAAGAGCTATCTGTTAGAGCAGGACATGCATAAGAATTAGATGTCTGGGCAAAAGCTATGAAATAATATCTCTACTTCTGCTTGATGGAATAAAATTTCAATTTTCATGAACTTTTCACAGACTAAATGTATTTGTGTCTAAAGAAACCATATCTCTTAATAGGCAGTAATGACAACCTTATTTACACTGAATGACATTTTTCTGCTGATTGAGCCAGAAAGTAAGAATTCTCTTCCCAGTGTAGGAAAGAAACTCACCTCATCGATAATTTTTTCTGGGTGGTGGTAGGCTATTGTGGATCATGTTGAAGAGTAGAAATAAAACCTATTGCATAGGATTTGTAGTGGATTTATAACATAGAGGAAAAGAAAATACAATAACCTCCTTTTTGCACGGGAAGAGATTTTCAAACATATCCCTTTTGGGAGAATTGGATGGAAGGTTCTGGCTTGCTGGCTGCCTGACTCTTGAGAGAAGCCTTGCAGGCAGGGAGGCCGATTTCTCTTTTTTTCTGCTTTGCTTGGCCTCAACCTCCTTTTATTCTCCTTGATCCAGATTGCCTGGCCAGCAGCTGCCAGTGAAGGAGCAGAGGAGACTGGGAATCAGTGACTGCAAGAGCAGAGGAGTCTAAACTGCCTTGGAAAGGAGTTTAGGTAGCAGCAGCATTTATGAACCCCCACCTTCAGTGCTGCCAGGACCAGGCTGGGTTCCCACAGCAGAGCTGGGAAAGACCAGATATGTTGTCCTGGGGAAACAATGCGAGAGGTTTGCTCCTTGTATCTCACCTGAAAGTCTTGAAATTGTCAGCTGAAGCTGTTTCTGTATTCATGATGGAAATTTATTTTTTTCCCTTGCCTTTCCTTTCCTTTCCTTGCCTTTCTTATCCTTGCCTTACCTTCTTGTTCCATTCCTTGTTGCAACCCACAGAATAGAATTTTCAATTGGAAAATCCTTCAGACAGCAGGATGCTAAATCAGCTCAAATCACGACACATTGTCCACAGACCTCTTCATCTCAAGGAAACAGCTGGTATAGTAAGGAGCTGCTGTGTGTGACTCAAGGTGACCAAATTAAGCCCTCTGCATGAATAGTGGTTCAGGTGCTGATGCATCGTTTCTTTTCTGCAGTGAGAAATGGGATGAGAAGGTTCACATGAGCTCATTCGGTCTTTATGGGCTTGAACCAGCTTCCATTGGAGTCAATAGGTATCTTTCCATTGACTTTAATGAGAGCTAGATTGGATCCTAAATTAGTACCTTCATCCTCCAAATTGTTTTGCCTAGCCCTATCCATAATTAACATAAACTGGCTCTGATAGTGATCAACAGGAAAATTATACCAAAACCTCCTCAGTAGGTTTATTCCTGCTCTCACTGAAGATGATAGGAGTCTCACAATTAACTTCAAACAGGACTTCTCGTCGGTGTATCGTGATTATAAAATATCTTGATATATTTGTAAGGGAGAGTTCAGTTTGAGCAACTTCTTAATTGCATGTCAGGACTAAAAGGGTTGGCTGTGACCAAAGACGGCTACATAGAAGAATCAGACAGTATTAAGGAGCATGATTTGACTTTGTGGATACATAAATCAGTATTTCAGCTTCTCATTTGGTATTCACTGAAACGAAAACATAATCTGAGTTAATTGCTCTTCCCCAAGGTGCCTTGTTGCGCAATGTTTTATAAAATTAAAGCCTGTTAAGTACACACGAAGAAACATACTTTAGATGCAGAACATAAAATACTAGCACCTCTAATTCTGCTGTCATGTATGGTTGATTAACCTGGTACAACAGAAGCCTTGGGGAGAGTTTCTGTGCTGTTAGAAAACATATTTCCACTTAAGGGAATTTAGACAACAAAGGGATCTCACAAATTGCATTGTTGGAGGCAAGGCTGACATTTGGGACATCTGAGCTGTCACACAAAACAATGGAAGACTAGGGAAAAATGCAATTTTTATTCCACTTATGGATAGTTATCTGTCACCCCAGTGACTTCCACAGCAATTAACCAGCTATTAACCAAGCCCTATATCCCTTGCTTGGGCAATGTTCCTGTTAACTTCAGCAGTGATTTCACCTGGGCTAGGAGTGAGTGTGGGGTGAAGACTGGGAAACAGTGAGGGCAGCAGGGGAAATGCTTTCTCATGCACCTGCAGACAGCAGTGGGAAGGTCACCATGTTGCCCTGCTCCTGGGTGGTGATGCTGCAACTCACCCACCTCTAAGAAAAAAGAAGACTCAAAATTTCAAATTTCCTGACCCCCTCAAATGCACAATTATAAGAGAACTGGAGAAGAGTCACAGGAGATTGAGGAGGCTGAGCTGCAGAATGGCGTGGAGGGTACCTGAGGGGAGGACATGGTGGTTTAGCAGTAAGAAAAAAAACACCATATGGAGACTTCCCAATCCCGAGCTGCTCCAGACTCACCTTGCTGCTTGCAGATGCCTCCTTGGGACAGGCAGGGAGATGCAGAGGGCAGATGGAGCACATCGGCAGCTGCCTTTGGAACCAGAAGCCGTGTGGGAGCATGTGGGAAGATCAGGAAGGCTTAGATCAGATAGTTTGCAGCAGTGAAACTGCCTACTAAGGCATAGTGTGGGAGATGGGGGTACCCTGCTGAAAACCAAACTGGGAGCTTGCCAGATGCACTTGGTTTGGGTTTAGGGTGAATTGAATCTTCTCCCAGGATGAAGATGAGCCTGTATCTTACAATGAAGCCATCTGGTTCTTTGGATTGCTACCAGCTTCTGCTCCTGATCTACCCTGTGTCTTGGCTGTGCTTGTGACTGGCCCAGTAGCCCATACCTCACTCTGGAGAGGACCAAACCCTCAAGAGGAAAAAGTGGAGGTGAGATCAATAGGATTAGGTTACCTGTATGGCTATAAACCTTGTGCTCCTCTTTGCTTTCCCTAACACTGTCCTTACACATTGTATGAAGAAATCTAATGGAATAAACTGAACGGGGCCTCAACATTTGAGACCCAAGTTGTAGCATTTGTTGGATGTTTTGGCCTATACCAGCAATGCCCAGGCTGGTGAACACAAAAGTGTTTGATGAAATGTGCTCAAATGCTTTCTGTGCTGGGTGACACAGCATCCCTTAACCTTCACATTGGAGGGTGTTTTCAATTTATTTACCCTCCGTAGCTGGTCAATGTGCAGCACCCAACACGTAGTGAATAGCGAGAGAGGAAATGTGAGGACATGCCAGCAGAACGGAGAAGTGACCATCCATGCATCTAACTTGAGAGGTCTGTGGATGAGCTCTCCACATCTGTTTTAGTCTCCCCAGTCTTTTGGAGAGATATGTATTTTCAGAGGGCAACCTCTCCGCTCTGTACTATGTAGAAGAGGGTAAGGGTGGGGATTTTGATCCTTCATGACAACTTAGGACAGCTATCTGAAGCCCTGCAAACTGACCTTTGATTCTTTACCTTTATGGTCAGCTTTAAACGCTGATAGCATACTTAGGACAAAGTAGAGAATTTTACACTTCCCATGGGCCATTACGGAAGAGGATTTTTGTTTTTACTTCACAGAGTATGACAATCATCTTGACACCTGCAGAAATGGGCCTTTGAGCCTCTGCCAGAAACTTTCTTAAAGTTTTAGGTAGAAATATATTAGATCTTCTAAAGGATGTTAGAGCTACATTACCAGCTATCCAAGCCTTTGGAGTTTTCACAGACTTCCTAAAATATAACACTATAGTTCAAAAAGTTTGTAGTTTGTTCCTGCAAGACTCCTGTGGTAGGTGTTCAGGCCTGCTCAAATGAAAACTTCTTAAATCCAGCAGATGCTGCCTCACCCCCTTCTCTCCTA
Organism: Dromococcyx pavoninus; assembly: GCA_033558185.1. Lineage (NCBI taxonomy): Eukaryota > Metazoa > Chordata > Aves > Cuculiformes > Neomorphidae > Dromococcyx > Dromococcyx pavoninus. Next base: position 96,605 of record JAUMJL010001310.1, on the reverse strand, counting down.
CTGTTTACTATTCCACCCACACCAAGTCAGAGCTGCTACAGATTGCACTGGGGACGGGACTACTGCAGGTGTCTGAGGCTGGAAATTTCAGCTGCTTCCTTCGCCGTCTCTGAGCTTTGTGGTGTCAGATACTGGGAGCAATGGGGAGTCCAACCTGGGGGTCAAACATGATGTTTGCTGGCTGGTTTTATGCAATGTAACCCACAGTGTTGTTTGACCCTTTGCGCTGGAATCTATCTGTCTTAATTTAGGGCAACTGTAAAAAACTGGGAAAGACTCAAGAAATTAGACATCACAAGGTCTTGTAGTGGTTCAGTCTGTCCTTAAATGCTTGGAAACCTCTTGAGTATGCTGGCTAATGCTCCATCACTGACTGTCCTATGTGACCTCTATGAATATACTGTGTGTGACTGCAGTAATTCTGACATAGTGATGTTTCCAGAGCTGTACAAACTTAAGTGAACTTTCTTCAGGTCTTTGCTAGCAAGATCACCTACACGTTCTCACAGAAATTCTAGCTTTAAGCTATGATGGAAATGTGTTGGTATATAAATCCTGCCATTCCAACTCTTTGAACATGAATGCTATCAGTTTTCAAAGTTAGCCAGATAGGACAGATATGTTCCTTTGCGGGATCCTTTCGTTTGATCACTGGGGGTATATCAACACCTGGTAATTCTCTGAGGTCTGCTATGGTGAAGCCTGTCTTTCTCCAAAGAATATGGAAAAAGTCCAGGGAGATGGATTTGGTAGGCCAACATCAATGTTGTGAATAATGAGGATACTCTCATTGTCTTATCCCCATGTTTCACATACAAGGAAACAGCAATAGCCAGATTTATTTGACAGACCCCCGCATTGCACTCAGGAATTCTTGGCTTATAGCCCTGTGCTCAAACCCTTTCTCCTCCAGCGCTCAAATAAGGGCCTAGTATGTTCTCAGTAATAGTATCCAGTGATTTGTGGAAGTGTAATAGAACAATGCTGTATGCTTATGTTCCTACACCAAATTCTCCTTTTGGCATTACTCCATTGACTATAAAATCAAGCCAATGAGAACATTTGACCCAGCATGTTTTCAGTCCATAGGGACTGTAGAGGTGGTCTTGTGATTTTAACGTGGAACTGCTTTACTGGTACAGTTCGGTCTTTATTTCAAGCACGGAAATATTCAGGGAGAAGTAGCTGCTTGTATTGTACTGGAGGATTCATAGGATTTGCTCAAAGGAAATGTTTCCATCATTTTCATCAATGCTTATTTAGCTGTAGTGTTCTAGTTGCTTATGCTTTCAGAATTGGCAATGTGCATTGATCCTTTAGTTCTGTATTTATTGGACTGATTTTTGATATTGAAGGTCTGTTCTGTATTACCTTAACAAAAAAATATGGTCACTTAACCAAGAGTAGTGGTAATGAAATGACTGCCACAAGGAACCGTGAAACCAAAAGTTTGCTGTGTTTAACCTTATTGAGTAGGAATTATTCAAGATCTTCATACATTGAAAAACTGATGTATCAGAAACCACTGAAAAGGGAGCTAAGGACGAATATGTAGTTGACTTATGTCTAAAATAGTGTGTGAGGAAATTTGAAATTTTGGTTTCTGAGGAAATTGTGATGTTTTGACATTAGCTTTTTTTCTCAAAATCAGACAAGCTGAAATTTCATGATTTCCCAACAAAGGGAATTCCTTTTTTATCTTCTGCTAGGAATAAGAAGAAAAACTTCACATCATATTTCTGATTGAGTGGAAATACTTCAATGCTCCTGTAAACAAAATTTGTGTATTTCATTTTTAACTGATGTCAACATTTCTGCATTTCTTGACAATGGCAGATGCTTTAAGGAAAATAGAATTTGAAAACCTGATGCAGCATGGTCTCTGGCCATTGACTTCTGTGATATGTGATTCATACAAGGAATATACTGCCAAGGAGAGACAGGATTATGGAATAAGAACTTCTGGTTTTGAGAAACACCAAGAAGAACTTATCTTCATTTTATAAAAGGATGGGAAAGGTGAATGGAGCCTCCATCCACAGCATTCTGGGTCAATGCTACAATGTTCTCGCGGAAGATACTATGCAGCTAAATTGACTCATTGTTTATGTATCAATTCTTATTGAACTCTTTGTTTTTATTCTTGTTAGCTTTCATTTTCTCTTAAGGAGCTTAAAGAAAGGAAATTAGTGTCCTTAAAAGTATTTTATATGAATTCAGAGCAATAGTCTTTAGGTAGACCTGACAAGCGTTCCTACTGAAAAAAAGAAAATAATTCCTCAGTAAAATCAGCACTCTTACAGTTATACTTCCCTTTTCCCTCTTTGTGCTAAACCTCGACACTTATCTTGAAATAGATCAGCATGCTAAATGAGATCTATTCATCAATAAATAATAATAAAAATTAAAAAAAATCATAATTTCCCAAGAAGTCCTGAGGGAGCTTTAGTTTTTCTACTGAATTTAGCGGAAGGAAATCAGGTGTGGTAGAAATACTGAACTTTAAGAGATGGAGAAAGATAAGCTGAAAATGTGGTAGAAATGCCTTGTTGAATATATTGCCTGTGAGGGGAGAAGACAAAATGAGTAAGTATTACATGGACTGTATGATATCCTCCAGGTTTCACTCCAAACTTATACTAATAAAACAGGAAAAGAAAAAAGATCACCTTGCTCATTCTTCTTTCTGAAACAGAGCTCTTTACATTTACTCATGTCTTAGAGAAGAAGGGGAAGTAATTTGTAGAGGTGTACATGTTTAATCAAGGTTTCTGACCCAGGCACTGCGCTGGGACAGGATGTTATTTATGATGACGAGTTTTAAATTTACTCAAAAAGAGAGTGTGTCTTTGATGGGTGACATTCTATCCCAGTGGGAAACATAGCATAAATTAACAATTATAGAGATTTTCTTTTAGTTTCAAACACAGTAACCCAGTGGAAAAAGTGAAATATTTTTCAATTCTTATTTTAACTGTTATTACTGTATTTTCTCTAAAACCAGAATAAAGAAGAAATGCAGTGAAAACCAGAGAGTAGGTATGAATTCATCACAATTAACTTTAGCTTTCTAAAATTTAGGAACCTGGTCTAAATTAGTTCTTTGTGGTCAATGGGGAGAGTTGGGCACTAAGAGTTGCACATTCATCCTCCTTACCAGCTTTTCAGTACAGAATGACTAAAATCAGATCTGCACCTCTTAATTCACTTTGTAGGGGGCAGTTCTTTTGACAACTGGCTTTGCTTGATATTGAACTTTTAGACAGCTACATGGAGGAGGGAGAGGCTCCATCATGTCCTTTTAAAGTCAATAACAGCAATTCAATGACTTAGATGGATGTCACCACACAGTCTTTAATGAATATTTTATTCGTGTAACTCCTTTAATCAGGATACTGCTGATATAAAATATTTAAACTGAGCAGATAAAGAGGAACTGGAACTGTTCCAGCTAACTTAAAAAGTTTACTTTGCAAAGGTCTTCATCTCAGCCCATCACCCTCAATTTCTTTATATAGACTAGAGAAAAAACCTCTCATTTTTAGAACATGATTCATATAGTTAATTTTAGATTCCTGGTTTAGGATGATGAAATTAATTGCAGCCTGGAAGCACTTAATTCTTTTCATTGACTTACTGGGGAGTCTAGACACTCTAGATCAGCTGTAGATATCTATGCTGTAGACATTTTCTTTTGGCTGTGTGAAGCTTACTTCTGATCTCGGCTCTTTTAATTAACATTTCAGGGTCTTTTGCTATCTTTATCTTTCTGCCTTGATATCAACATAAATATGCACTATTCAAGATAGTTCCACTTCCAAGCTTATTCTGCTTCAGTCAGCAAAACTTGACCAATTTTAGAGTAAACTGTATCGTAAAGTAAGGAGATAGTTTCTCCCTAATCTCTGTAAGCACTGGTAGGGCAAATCTTACACTTACTTTTCAATAGGCTTGATGGAGCACAAAATAAAAGTGTATTATTTATCCAAGGTCTTTTTATAAAGGATAAGTATTGCTATGTATTCCAGAACCCCCTCCCCAAACATGAAAATGTCCTTCTTACAGACACTCACCAAAGAGGATAAAATGAGAATGATAAATGAGCCCAGAGTTGTAGCATAGATGAGAACAGGCTCTGACAATTATTTCTGGAAGCTGGAAACTTCCTGTAAAAGAAAGACAATCAGAAACTTTATGACTTTGCTCAGAGGGGTTTACAAATACAAGAAAAAAGCGCGTTGTGCACTCTGAAACTTTAGGCAATTTCTGCTTATTTGTGACCTAGAGGGAATGTATATTTTGGCAGGCATTAGGTGAATATTCATACTGTGTCTTAGCTCACAACAGGCAAGCAGTAATACTTTCTAAATATTGACAAGAACCTTCAAACCAAGATCTGGAGCCCTGCAGATCTTGCATTTGGTTGCTAATTTGTTGAACTTTGCATCCGGGACTTCAGTTTTCTGCTATTGGAGGCAGAGATGGTTCCTGTATCAAATATAGAGGCCATGCTTATATATGGGTCTTAGGTTATGATTAGAACTCATATTCAGGTTCCACTTTGAATCAGAATTTTATTAATGAGGAATATAAATCTTGGAATTATATTTTGATGGAAATACCAGATCAATGCTTGATAGAGGCCAAAAAATAAAGTAGGTTTTGGTACCTATTAAGAAAAGAATAGAGAACAAACTAGAAAATATCACTCTATCTGAATAAATCCATAATGCTCCCACACCTTGAATATTGTGTGCAGTGCTGGTTTTCCTCATTTCAAAGAAGATATGGTTAAACTGGAAAAAGTACATAGAAGATCAGAGAACAGTTTCTGTACAAGGAATGACTAACAGGTTAAAACTGTTCACCCTTCAAAAGAGGTGAAATGACAGAGGTTCCTTCTTCATTCATGGACAAGAAAAATAGGGAACACTTATTTTTTCTCTCTTTTTTTTCCCAATGAATGAAGCAGAGTTCATCAAATGAATGTAGCTAGTCCTAACCACAAGTCAAACAAGAAGAGAAGGTTACTTGTACACGTGGCTAAACAATGGGAGTTTCTACCTCAAGATTTTGTTGAAGGTAGCTGCACAAACTGACCAAAGAGGAATCCGTCTGAGGTTATTTAATGCAAAGACCTTGCTTTTAGCAAGGGAGGTCCTTGAGCCACATTTTGTTAGAAGGATAGAAAACAATCTTCTCAGAACATAGGTCTCTCTTTTCCCTATTCCTCCACTCATTTCTTATGCTTGGCATCTACTGTAGAACTTTGCTGAAGACAGGGTTAACACTAGCTAGATCTTTGGTTTCTTATGGTATGGTTATACTTATGTTGTATTTCTTCAACAAGACTTTTTTCTTTCATACACATACTGGAATTAGTTCAACTTTTCTAACCTGGAATGACACTTCACTATTTTCCCTTCTTCTGCTCCAGAGAGCCTGCTTATATGGTAGGTCTATCTGAGCTATTACTAATGACAGTAAGCCCTCTGGATGATTATCAGTGTTTTAAATACCATGAACCTGACTGAGGTCTGCAGAAGACAAGTGCTCTTTGATGGCCTGTCTATAGCTATTATACACAAGGACAGAAAATGCATGGCTGATGTGGAAATGCAGATGGCCACTATTTTTTTTGGAAGCCTATCTACACATTTATTTTCTTTTTTGCTTTGGCAAAAGTTAGTTTTGAAGACCCCAGCATTTTTTTTTCTGCTTGAAAAGCCTTTTGTTCCCTTTAAACTTCCCTTATATGGACTCTTATATCACGACTGTGTTGACGGAGTGGCTTTGATGGCAAGGTTTCAAAATCCAGTTGCCTCTGTCAGTCAATCAGTGAATTAACAACAAAACAAGGACTGTTAAAGGAATACCTAGACGAAGCAGAACTGGAATTAGAGGAGAATAAGTTCTTGAAGTGCCCAAGGGGAAAGCTGAATAAACAAGGGCTTCCAGTCGGTTCAAAAATGTGTCAAAATGACGTCTGCAAAATGTAATAACGGCTTAATAGAAACTCAGGCCATACATTGTCCAGTAAAATATGAAGGTAAACATTTGGAAAATCGTTGTACTCCTAACAAGCTGTTTTGGAATCCATTATTTGACTCAAATTTCACTGAGTGTATGATGGGGCCTTGTTTCACATGGAGGGTTGATTTCCCTCATTATTCCAGTTTACCTTTAATTTTCTCAGTATGTTCATATCATGATGGCATTCGGCATTTTGCAGCTTTCATTTTGTGTTCAGTGTGAGACCTGGACTAATCCCTCAGCTGATGTAACCCTGCACACTTCATTAGCACTAGGTAGATTTATATCAGATGAGGATATGATTTTAGGTTATTTTCACCTCCAATTATTTTTTCATTTTTATTTCTTCTTTCTTTCTGACCCATATTTTTGTAGCTAAAGAAGAAGTTCCGTGGGCACATTCTGGGATCTACATGGAAATTTCAGACTGAATGTGGAATGATGTCTCTCCTTACAAGTCCCAAACATTTATTTTTTATTTAATGAGAAATTCAAATTTAAAAGAACTGGGTTTAAAGCTGTACACAAGAAGTTTCTTTGACTGTTACTTTAAAATCTATCAGAGACATATTTGATGTTTTTGCAGCTGTATGGCTCTTATGCAACCTAAGAGGACCATTTATTGGAATTTTTGAGTGAACTTTTGTTTTCATAGGTGTGTAAATGTGTTATCGAAGATATTTTGGCATTTTAACCAAAGACTTCAATTTTGTCGACTTTAGTTAAAAACGTAAGCCCCTTTTTTTACTCTTCAGGAAAATCCTTTCGTTGACAGGTGCTGTTGGTCCCACAGTGAGCCTTTCGATGCGTTTATTTTACTAAGAGGTGGTTTGGATTAAAAAATAACAATACAATGAGTTAAAATCAGCCTTGATTACACCACAGTAAATCTGGAGTAAAGTCATGAAAATTCAGACGAATTTTCAATATTTGCATCTACCTGTGTGAAAGCAGAAGGTTACCTTTGGGTAAACCCAAAATATATTGAGGGCATGGACTCAGGCTTCGTCAGGGGAGGTTTAGGCTTGATCTTAGGAAAAAGTTCTTCATTGAAAGGGTGATTGGCCATTGGAATGCGCTGCCCAGGGAGGGGGTGGAGTCGCCGACCCTGGAGGTGTTTAAGGGGAGACTGGATGAGGCACTGAGTGCCATGGTTTAGATGATGGGTTGATGTTAGTGTTGGGTTATAGGTTGGACTTGTTGATCTCAGAGGTCCTTTCCAACCTTGTGATACTGTGATACTATGTGATATTATAACACTTCACATGAAATCTAGTCTCTCTGGTTTTTATAGGACTGCTGTCTTTTTCCTTTCAGGAATGATTTTTTCTTTTTTGACAAAATATAAGATTTTTCTCACAGTCTGAAGCCAGGATCTTTTCAAAGATGAATTGTTGGCTCTCATGTTTTGAGATAGTGGTGTTACCTTAATGGCAATGTGCTCCTCACTTGTATGTAATCCTAGATGCTCTGGATATTTCAATAGCACAGGCTTTTCTCTGTGGCGAAGGGAAGACTCAGGTCAGTGTGAGACAACCTTTTACTTCAACTCATTGATTGCCATTTGATTCTATAATGAAACAAAATTGTGATGGGATGGAATGGACATAATGCCTGGTGGAAGTAAAAGCGTTAGTTTTTTGGTCCAAAAGATGAGGAGTGTAATTGTTACCACTGAATCACAAAATACAGCTCTTTCAATTTTTATCTTTTTTTCTTTTCTTGATAATGTTTCTAGTGTCACCTGTTTTCCTGAGTGCCTGTTTGTTGGTTTTGAATGAGAATCCAACCACTTTAATAAGAACTAGATATTTTTATATATATATAACACACTATTCAGCAAAGTGTTAACAAAAATTACTCTTATATATTCTAATTAAAGAGATTTAAAGTCTAGTTCCTTGCCACCTCAGTGAGTGCGAGCTTTGCCATTGACATCATTAGGAGAAGGATTGACTTGATCGTTCCCAGGAGTTCTGCTGAGTAGTTTTCTAGACCTAATTTATCCTTACATTTTGCTGGGCTGAATCCATAGCATTTGTCTAGTTTGATGGAATAAAATGGTAAGCATGCCTGGGCTGGCTAGTATGACAGTATGACACTGGCTTTGGTTCACAAAGATCGTTTCCTGAAAAGTCCTCTGAGAAGCAGGGTACAGTAGATGTGTTCCATGTTGTTGTGCCCAGACTATCTGAGCTGCTTTATTTAAGCTCATCTCAAACATATACTTACTGCTCTGTGTCACAGCTACGGGGGAATTGGTGAGATGACCACTCCTAAACTTATAAGATCAGCCCCACCAGCCTTTGTTTATGGATCACGGTCTCTTAATGTTTAACCTTTCTTGTTGTTCTTCTTTTGACTCATTCCAGTTTGTCAGCATTATTTTTAAAGAATGATGCTCAGTCTGAACACATAATCCCTAGTCTAGCATTCCAGTTATGATTACATAGCTTAGTTCTTTAGGTTGCACACTACATGCGCATCGGTGTCCAGAAAAACATTTATCCTTTTCTGCTACAATATCAGGTTCCTGGCATCCCACTCTGTGAGCTGAACTCTGCTTAAGTTTCCATAGCTGGCAGCCTGGCAAACTGTATTCCAGCCTAAGAGCTTATTCTACAAGTTTTGTCTCCTGCAAATAGTCCATGCCAAACTCACTGTCAGTGGCAATGCTTTAGCTAACCAAATGAAGGGATACTCGATCCAATTGGTTGCTCAAGAGAAAGTCTGAAAAACATGAGGTGTACTTATTCAGCACTGACCATTGTGTGCTACTCCTTTGACATGATGGCCAGAGCTGGTCTTGGTGCTTCATTTACTTCTACGCCTTCAAGCAGTGACATCCTCTCTTGACAAATCTTTTATTTACTCCTTCATCCACTGTGCCAGAACCGGCAGTTGAGCTGGATGCTGATGAGTCAAGACTTGGCGGAACCCGAACACATATTTGTGGATAACAAATTCAGACCCTGAATGAACACCCATGTTGCAGCAGACGGGTACCAGATGGGTGCTGGAAATGTGGACATGAATTCATTCAAAGGATGCTGGGGCTGTAATTTACAACCTCCTGGTGTGTGTTATTTTTAAACACTTGATTCATTAACACTTCTCTAGATGTTAAAAGTGGTTCATAAATCGATTGGTAGCCAGGAAAAATGAGCAGCAATGAGGTCATTTGAGTCGGAATGGGCTCATTAGCATGCCAACTGTCAAAACTTTCTGAAGCCAGATTTATTCCTTCTCCCCTCTTTCAAACAGTCCACACAGTCTAAGGGTCTTTCAGTTTGACTGTTTCTGGTAGAATCAGAAGAAATAGAAAAAAAATAGATTTTCTCTAAGAGCTGAAAAGCACTTGAGGTAGCAATGCTCACTGATCTTGGATCCATTTTGGTCCAAGGCTGGACAAAATGACCTGTAAGTTTGTCCCTTAGGAACTATATACAAAGATGAAGATTAACCTCATCCTCTCTCAATACAGCATCATTTTCAAATTGTGGCAGGGACAAATACTGACATAACAACAGGCTAAAAAAGGGAAAACCAAACATCTCCCTGCTTCTGAGGTCTTTCTTTTTTTCCCCATCTGAGTAGCAGTCCAATGAGGTTGGATCATAAATGAAAATCTGAACTCCAAATATAAATCAATCAAGTCATGAAAAAAACCGCCAAGGGCTAGATCTTCAGATGGGTGTATTTCGTAGTGTTCACACTTGCTGAGATGGGCTTTGATGAGTCCAGTTAGCTCAGGGCATCCCCAGCTCTGATCTGTCAATAGAAGCTGCTATGAAGAGATATCAGCATGTTCCTAGGGACAGATACAGTTTTCCCCTCAGGTCCAGTCTGGACAAATGGAAAGCAAGATATTTACAGGCAAGTTGAGGATTAGAAAACCCTCCACTGGGGTGTTTATTTCTGATCAGGTAACGCACAATTACTCTGTCCTTCCCATTCATTCACTCTTGCCCTTCTTATACTTTTCATTTCATGATAGTGATTGAATTGCTTGATCAAAGGAAACTCTGGCTGGGATTTATTTCAGCTAACTGTAGGCAACCAAAATATAGACAGGTAAGCGTGAGTTAGTCACTCTAGGCTCCTTTTATTGTCCGTAGAGATAAACAGGTATCTCCAGAGAGTAATTAATCTGATACTTGTTTGATATCTATATTAGGATGAGATGAATCACCTTCTCTAGGCACCTCTTCCTCTCTACTGACTATACAGGGAGCTGAGGGTGACTAGCTTAGCACTAGCCCGCTGTGCTACAAATGCTTTGAGATAGGGTGATAAATTCAACCTCAAGGGAACCACAGGTCTGGAAGTCTATATGCATAATGATTCTAGAAAACTTGTTGCAGAAATGATAATAGCGGTTGGAAAGAAATTAGGGTGTTGTAGCATAAAACATACAGCGTTTTATCATGAACTCTATGAAATCCTAATCAGTACATGTGAAAGGCAGCAATATCTACGTTTAAGGCACTGGTACTATACATTGATGTAAGATGGTGTGTTTCACACACTGTTTCCTCTGGAATAATGTCTCCTGTCAATTCACCACCTTTGCACCGGTGGCAAAAACTGTGCAGTATTGTTTTACCTACTCATGTCTGTCTCTGATTAACTGATTCAAGTTTGAAGACCCATGAAATGTGGGTATAAATCAAAGAATTTTGGCCTTAGTTTTGAACCATGCAGTGTCTTGCTGGCCTTTTGCTACACCAAACTGTTCAAGGGTACTTGTCTCCTGCAGTCAAGGTCTTCAGTAGGGTGATCCAACATCTATATACAGACACTTCAGTAGGGAAATTCTTTCTCCTGGGGAAAACACCTACTGATAGGATGAATGATCTTTTCTTCCTTTAAGTACAGACAGATCCCACACAATTGATTTTGACTAGATAATTAAATTCTAGACCAACCAAAGACTGTAAATCTTCCATGTAATGTCCATGTTCTCATCTATCTTATGAAGTGCTGGAGGGGATAAACAATAGGAAATGTGTATGTCTGCAGGGAAGCAGGCAAATTTCTGCTGGAGAAATGATAAAGATGTTATGATCAGAGGTGTCATTCCAGCTTTTCATTAAGGCTCTGCTGAGTACAAAGGGATCATACCTCACCAGCTCTGCTGCTGGTATTGTTTCCACCACCACTGGTTAATCAAGGCACTGTGGATATTAGACTAGGGAAAGATCTTTTGCTGGTAGCTTGCCTTGTTGGTAGTTATGTTTCTTTTTATCAGACAGGAGATGACAGCCAAGATAATATGAGCTACATTCTCCTCTTGTTTGTATATCTTCCCTTGACACTAATGGTAGTTACATATCAGCGTTACCTTACAGTTGTTATTGTCTCTGGTTTTGGCAGGCTATTTTAAGAAATTGAGGTCAGATGAATACTTACTACACAGCCAAGACTCATTAGGGAATAAGAATAATTCCAGGTGATTGTGTTAATATTACCCTTTACTGAACCCAGTCTTTGGCTCTCAAATATTTCTTCTTTCTTAGTCATTTTCACAGAAAACAAAAATCAAAACGTATCTAGTTTAGTTTCTTGTAGGGAAATTAAGGGTCACTCTTTTTATAATCTTTACAAGTATGTATATATGACTCAAAACCAAGCCAGAAGCATTGAAGAAGGTCACTTCTCTGCTACTTACTGTATTTCAGAATGATTTTTTTTGCTGTCATTTGGTAACAGGGAGATTGCAGTTTCTGTACGTGTCAATATAAATGATAAGATATCCTTTTTTCTCACGTATTAGTACCACACTGTTAAAGACCAAGGAAATACTTGCTTCTTCCAACTCTCCTGTTTTATGCAGGCAACTCACAGCTGTCATACAGGTTCTTAAACAGAGCTTGTGAAGAAGGTGAATTTCTGAGGCAGGAAATGCTTGTTTGTCCTGGAATTCCTTTTCTGAAGGTGTGAATGTCACAATTTCCTCTTTCCTTTGATTGTTACTCAGAATTAAAAGACAGAAAAAGACAGAAATATGGAAAGTGTTTTTGTTCTTTAGTTTGACTAGAAGATAGTCAGGGGAAGAGAAGCTGTCAAATTTTCCTTGAAAGATATGTATCTGATATACATAAACAACTACACAAATGGGTAGAGTTTAATTATCTTCTTCTAACACTGGCATAAAACGAAACTAATTCCAGCACAGGAAACAGAGCTACATTAGGGCTAAATTTTAAACAGATAAGCTTAGGAGCAAAGGTATCCTAATCTGTGACGGTGTGCGCAGGTTGTCAAGAAGGTCAATATCATCTTGGTGTGTGTCAGAAATAGTTTGGCCAGCAGGTATAGGGAAGTGATTGTGCCCCTGTACTCAGCACTGGTGAGGAAGCACCTCGAATGTTGCGTTCAGTTTTGGGCCCCCATGTCTCCATGGAAATTAACTCTGCATCCTGCAGTGACTCTTGAAGGAACACATCAGTGGACGTCCTTTTTTTGTTGGTCAACCTGAGTTTAACTTTCACACGATTTTTTCTTACCCCAGGTATCACTTCCTTCTTTTATCATTATTTTTCCCACTCCTTTGTTTCCAAAGGTGCTCAGGTCCCACTTACATTTCCAAACCCCTGCTGCTGTCGGAGAGTGAAATGACTGTGTTTCATCCTCATTAGCAGTGAGTGCATCTTGATTTTAAGCTTTTATTTCATTGGTATACTGGGATTTTTTGTTTCTTTTAAAAATTCTTCTCTCTAAACAAACACACAGTGAAAGAGGCCAGTTTTCTGGGCAGTTATCAGACAGCTTTGATCCTTTCCTGATACTCAGATCGTCAAACTAATAGCTTCATGCTCTCAATTTCACACTCCAGGAATGACACATAAATGTAACTGGGACATATGTACTGCAGAAACTGTACCAGAAGGAACAGATTTACCCCCTATTATTAGTTTTTCCATGATGAATTGATTTTTTTTCTTAAAGCTTTTAAGTTCAAGAAGGAAGTGTGCTTCTAGAATAGACAATATACCACATTTCTGGGAACCCTCAGTGGGCCCTGTCTCTGGCCCAATCTTTTGTCCTCAAGACTCCAAAGTATAATGAATTAACTCCATCAAAACATGATGGGATCCCCTGGATTCTGGAGATATTGATGCTGTGTCTCAGAATGATAAGACATTCTAAATGTAAATTCAAATTACATGTTGATGTGTACATCACAGGAATGATCTGTATGTTACAGGCACCCACACTTTATGTATAATAACCATCTCTTATGTTATACATACACATGTACATACTACTGAGTATCTATAATATCAATAGAGAACACAAAAGGTCATCTTTTTAAAAGACAATGCAAAATGTGTACTGCATTGCACAAAATGTTTTGCTCAGCGGTCAGTTTATTTAATGTAAGAGAACCTTGCACAATATCTTACACAAGGCATATTCCTAACAGGTCTTTGACATCTCAGAAATCTTTGTTGTTTCCAGGACAACTGTTTTTTTTTTCTCATGCTGTTGTTGTCCAGGCCAATCTTTGTTAACAGATGTGCTGGACATTTACTGCTGGCAGCAGCTTACTTGTTATTCACCTGACGTAGTCTTTCAGGAACTCCATGAATGTGGTTATCAGGAAAACGAAACTTAAACGAAAGAGTGCATGCAGCAATTTCCTTCCTTCCTTCCTTCCTTCCTTCCTGCCTTCCTTCCTGCCTTCCTGCCTTCCTGCCTTCCTGCCTTCCTTCCTTCCTTCCTTCCTGCCTTCCTGCCTTCCTGCCTGCCTGCCTTCCTGCCTGCCTTCCTGCCTGCCTTCCTGCCTGCCTTCCTGCCTTCCTTCCTGCCTTCCTGCCTTCCTTCCTTCCTGCCTTCCTGCCTTCCTGCCTGCCTGCCTGCCTTCCTGCCTGCCTGCCTGCCTGCCTGCCTGCCTGCCTGCCTGCTTCCCTCCCTCCCTCCCTCCCTCCCTTCCTTCCTCCCTTCCTTCCCTTCCTGTCATTGCTTCTATCTCTCATCTCATTTCTGTGTGCTTTCTGTATCTATTTTGAATTCTGAATGATATTTCTATTTCATTCTTCGACCCCTTTCAGCCACCTTAGGTGCTCCTGAATGAACTTTACTTGCTGTTCTAATCACAGCCCCTTTCCTCACCTGCATGTGAACTAGAAAGCTAAGTTTTATTTTCCTTTGTGTTCTCAGTCTTGATAACAATTGTGCCAAGAAAAGTCCTCAAAGATTGAGAGTATAGTTTGGAAAGTCCTCATAGACTGAGTATGTTCTTTATGGGGAAGAAAAGGAGATGTCAGGGAACAATACTATTAATGCTCATTTTGGTTAGCAGTGAATCTGAAATTATATCAATAGAGAGCCGACTCCCTGTCATAGAGATGGGAAACTACAGCACAGAACAAAGTAGTGACTTGCTAAAGGTCATGACACAAATGAGGATAGAAAATAGGTCAATACATTGACTGCAAATCTCACTGTTTCCCATAGTTCTTATCTGTTTGCACATATATTAATCAGCTTGAGTCAATATGGCAGAATATAAACAATATATAGCTTGAATTCAGGGTGTATTTTCTTCCATCTGGATGGATGTTTTGTGCCTTTGTCCAGGCAGACAAGATGACATCAGTCCCACTCTGCTCTGAAGTGTGATCTAGATATACCTAGGCAGTCCCTACTGATATCCATCTGCCACGGTGTTAAAGGCTATGGGACAACATTCCACAACCTCCCTTTAATATCCAGGCTCTGTGGTTATGGGTCTTGTCATTCAGGGTGCCCTCTGAATAGGTAACCACAATCCTTTCTTCTGCAGATTGAACCATTTTTAGTTCCCTGTCATATACTCAATGCCACTGGAGAACAATGTTTGTGATCATCTCTAAAGCAACTTTTTATGTGTGAGAGGAAAACTTGATTGTCCTCATTAAGCCTCCTCCTTTCAAGACTAAACAAATTTCATTTCTGAAACCTTTCCTTGCAGGTCATATTTTCTACTAGCATATCTCTTCAATACATCTATGTCCCCTGCTGCTAGACAGCTCACATCTGTTAGGCGTTTATGTCTTTAAGTTCCCAAGTATCTATTTCTGTGCTTTATTGGGCTAAACATCCCTTCTTTGGATTTCTGACCATTTCTCCACCTTACCAAGAAAATGTGAATTCTGATCTTTTCTCAAATTCTTTCTCAACAACATCATATGCTAATTCTATATTCTGTAGGTGCTGCTCAGTCTGTTATTGAGTAGTTTTCAACTTTGCCATCCTGCACACAGTAAATCCCTGTACTATATCTTCAGGATGTTCATAGTGATTCTTTGAGTATTTTTCACAAGTAGTCCTGCACCTGCTTTTTGGTGATCATACACAGACCTCAAAAGCAATGTTTGCTGATAAGAATGACTTGCAGGAATGTTATACAAACCTCAGAATCTTTTTGTTATATCAGATTTTCAGGTTCCCTCCGTCCATTACATCAACTACCCTAGCGCTAAAGGGAATTAGATTGATTTGATGTGGTGTGCTCTTCCCAATCTCTTGTTTCATCTTACTACTTCCGGGCTTGCTTACAAATGGTTCAGTGAATAATGTGTTTCAGTATGTTTCTAAACTTCAAAGTGAAACAGGGACTGGCTCATAATTGCTGTCTTGTCTTTTTATTAGAATAAGTCCTATGCTTGCCCTTCTGCAGTGCCCACACATTCTCTTGCACTCTCAGATCAGAACTTGTGTTCTTGGATGCAGTCAGGCTTATAACCACATGAATGTCCAGCTTCATATCTTCCCCTGTCCAAAGCCAGAGCTCAAATTGGTGGCACACAGCTGGGATCTCCCTTCATCCTTAACCCAAAGGCTTGTTCCAAAGAGCTGCATCTTTGGACATGGGTTAGGATGGTCACCTCCTCTCTGAGGATGATCTGACAGGGAAATCTTACTTTCGCCTATCTGTTTCTCCTCCTTTATATTCCTGGACATTATCCACTCGTGCATCCTCATTCACCAGATGCAAGCGTGTCTGAAGGGTGCTGGAGTACCAAAATAAGCTGGACTAAGATACTTTGTCACAGCAGTGACACAAGAGGACTTTCAGCAAAAAAAATGAAAGGGCAAAGTTTAAAATAGATAAAAGAAGATGTATTCTCTACAGTGAATTGTCACATGATATCAGTGTGATGGTATGGATATTGGACTTCCTTTCCCAGCCCTATTCCTCCTGGAAAACAAGAACTGTGTTCCTCACAAAGACTGAGATCCTAGAAGGATTAAAAATAAAACTAATTGCCATCACAAATTAATTATTTAATAAAGCAGTCTTTAACCAGATTACTTTTAGACATTGCAAACCTTGCCAGCTATGCCAGAGTTAAGAGGCCTCAGCTGAAGTTTGAACAGAGGACAGGCCAGTGAACACAGATGATTTAAAGGGGAAAGAAATGGGTTACTTTAAGCCATAAGATCTCAGTTAATATTTCCTCAGCAGAAATACGGTAACTATCAGATAAGGGACAATAACTTATAAACCTCTTGCCTGGAACAATGTGAACATACAGACTGGGAATAAATTTAAAATTAATTTTGAAATTGATAGCATAAGCAAATTTCTACTTAATGAACAAGGAAGAAAGATTTCTGGACAATTCATGATTATTTGTATCTATCGCGAAAGCTTTTGTTCCTATTAACATCACTATTTCTATTAACATCCCAAACTGGATAACAGAAATAGTTACATGAGTGGTCCAATCAGAGTGACACTGGTTTTTTAATAACCTGTTATGTCCTCTGTTTATCACCCCGCTCAGCTCTGGGTTTACAAACTGGACACAGTTTTCACTTCATTTTCTAAAATCAGTTTCTCATGGCTGTGCTGCTTCTTCTGTGTACAGACCCAAAAGGAAGGAGCATTACTGGTACTGTAAGAAATGTAAAGAATAATCACCAGAGAAGCATACATGTGATTGTGATCTTGTCTAGTAGTACCTTACAGGCAGCTTTCCTAGAGGTAGATGAAACAGAGGCCTCCAGAAATTCTTACCAAAAATGTATGAATAAAGGATTTTGGGTGTGAATAAGCCATATTATTTCAAGAATTGCCTTCAGTTAATCTGAAACAAAAACTTTCAATGCTTTTTGTCAATGAGATAAAAGGAAGTGAAAAGAAAAAGTGCATGGCTGTTCAACCCACAAAGCACAGTTTGAGCAGGATGAAACTTTTCAGTGTATTTACACTAAATAATTGACTGCTGAATTTAATAACAATCACAAATAAGCATCTGAGTCCAATTTGAAATGACAACTCCATCTGAAAGTGAAAAAGAACAAAAACTACAAAAAAAAATAGAATCCATTGAAATGATGATTTACAAAATTTAACCTGAGCCTGTGAGAAGTCCTGGTTTTGGCACATCTGAAGGCATTTTGCACAGCCCTTATTCTTTGTTCACCTTTTTACGCTCCAGCTGTCAGTTTCCTTGCTGGTTTCCTCAGCTCACTCACCATGTCACAGCATTCTCACTGTCTTTCTCCTCTCCTGGGGGCACTTCTTGCAGAAGGAGCTGCATTGTTTGCAGGCAAATCAGGTGTCAGAGCTTTTACTGGACGTGACTTCCTCTTGAACACAAAACTGCATTTCCAGCAATACATCACTGCTATTGTGCAGGTTGGTTTGCAAAGAATTTTCTGAGGTCAGCATCCTTCGCTGTGCAAGGCCAGACCTTCAGTTATTACCTAGCTTATTATGAGGGAAATGCACAGCTGGTACTGGGGGCTGTTGGATAATGTGTCTCTGCTGTTGGGAATATTCATCAGTCCAGTGATGAATATTAAGGAGATCTGTAGGGGCAGGAAAAGCTGTCCAGGAGAAAGAAAATAATGTATCCCCCTTCTCACCTGGCTGAATAATGGCTGTTTTCTTTTCTTTCAGCTGATGCAAGGTGGAGCAGCCTCCTTGCTCTTTTATTCTGTACCTGGAGGTAGTTTGACCCATGTCTAGGGAAAAAGTAAAGGTGCAGTGAATGTCTTTGTCTGTGGGGAGAGTGACACCAAGGCAGTTTGGATGAGTCTGAGATCCTGGCAAAGAAAAGCTGGTCACTAGCCTTACCAGTGCAGGGCAAGAGCACACACCAAGAAGATCTAAAAGGCACTCTAGAGGCTGGGATCTCTCATGACCCTGGTGTTTCTCTCTGAACAGCACAGCTTCCTCTGCACTCTGCATCACACTGTCTTGATACAAACAATGAATTAGAGTTTGATCATGTGAATTTTTATGTGGGAGAGGAACCATGGTGTGATCCTGTGCTACGTTTTTGCAGCATTTCTATATGGTGTCATCAGGACTAGCAAAACTATTCCATGTATAAAGGCTCAGCATTAGTCTGGCAGCTGTTGCATGTGACTTTGAATTGATGCAAATATCATTTCAGAGCTTCTGAACACTGAAATTAAAAGACAGTACATGTCAGAAGAGTTTAAATTCCACTGAAATTTTCCTCATGAGTTAAAAACTGAACTGATATACTGCATTTAGCCCAACAAACCACCTTTTCTCCTTGTCCCCACTTTTTGAGCAGGGAGGGTTGTAGCAGGAGTAGAGGACATCAGACACTGTGCACCCAAGCCAAAGTGGAGAGGATGTGTAAAGCTGGTAGAACGGGTATGAGAGAGGAGGAATGAGTTAGCCTTTTTCACTCATGTGGGTGAGAGAAAGGTAATGCTATTAAACACTGTTCAGCTCCAAAGCAATGAAAATATATATATGACATGCTGTGAAACTTCCTGTGAATCTGACTCATTGTTTGAGCTAGCACTATCTTTCACTGACTGGTGTGGCAATATGTAGTCAGCTGGCAATGCATCTCCAGAAAGGGCAGTGAAGGAGTAGTATCACAAATATTAATCTGTTCAGATATCTTATTTATATGTGGTTGGAGAAACAATGCACTAAGTGTGTGGCACTGAGAACGTCGGCCGATCACAGTGCCATGTGCCCCACCTGTATGTAATAGAAAGCTAAGGTCAGTCTAACATGAAAATGCCAGGGGCTGCTTAGGACAGCAAGTTGCCATGTCTGGCAAAATGGACACGGGCTTGCAAAATATTTTGCCTATGCAAAAGCAGACTGGCAAAGGAAGGGCAAGTGTGCATGAATGTAATAACCCCTGAGAAAGACAGCCAGCTCCTACAGCTACAGGAACTGGAACGCTAAATTCTGGGGCCTCCTTCCAGCTGCCTCTTACCATCAGGAACTCTTTCTCCATGGGGTTCCTAGGGAGAAGGTGTGTGTTGCCTCTGCAGCTAGAAATCAAGAAAAGGAGTAATAGAGGGCTCCATTTCCAGCTCAGAGACTGTGATCGTGAGCCTGCTTCCACGGCTGCTTTGGTCAAGGGGAATCCTTGCCTCCTTCAGGGAGAACTCTCTAGGGACACCTTCATAGGAGTGGATTTTTAGGATGCTTTTTAATAATGTGGAATAATAACAGGTTTGCTGGCTCTTGAAGAAGGTGACAATACCTTTGAGGTAAGTCATGGGATCATAATGACCACTACAGCTCAAAGCCAAGGAGTGGCGGCAGCTGAGCACGTATTCTTCGGGTTAGGTAGATATTTCTGTGGAGGTTTAAGGTGGAACCAAATGGTGAGATGTGGATGTGATACGGTAGTGAGAGCACGCTGCAGACCCTCTGCTATGGGGTGTACTCATACTATGTAAGAGCCCTGGGTCAGCCTTGAGCAAACCATGCTCTGCACAGGGTAGACTCCTCTTCTACCCTGCAGTAGGTAGTGGTCACTCCTGAGGTGTTCCCAAGTAATAGAGTGTGACGTGTAAGTTCTGCTGCTCCTGCCTGTGTCCATGCAGCATGGTTGAAGTCCATCCTTGTCCCTAAACCCTTCCAGACACCAGAAGGTACCAGACTGCTGACTGGAAAGGTAGGAGGAGATTCAAGCTGCACTGATATGATATGTGTCCTGGGTTTTTTTCCCTTGCCTTAGTGACTTGTTTTGTTTTTTCTGGGACTTTTTAGAAAAAACTCTAACCCCTCACATACAAGTGGAGGCTGATTACCAAGGAACACCCTGCAAGGCTTAAATTTACAAACTTGTGGTGTGGTAGGAAGTGCCATATTTATATCCATATGCAAACCCATCTCCTCTTAAAGACAGCAACAGACAAACTGGGGCTAGGCTTTGGCCCTTGCTGTTCCTCCAAGATCACTGGGGAAATGTGGTCATTCTGCCTTTACAGTCTGGATGATGCCTGCATTGTAGGTGTCTCCTTCAAGGATACTCCACGTAGCAATGCCTCATTCAGGTCTCAGTGGATCTGGTATGCACTGTACTGTCTGCACTATTTATTGTACAGGCACCTGGCCACTAGGAAGTGTGCTGAGACCACCATATGGATTTCATCTCCCCTACCAATCAACTGGAAGAAGTGTAGCTCTTAATTTCTTTGCTTTAGGCTGAGTGCACTGAATTGGGTTACTTCTGAAGTTGTACACTCTTTTCCTCCTCCCCTCCCTGTCCCACACACATAATCCTCTCCACCCCTCCGAGGGAACTGCTGCCTCATAACACTGCAGGGAAGAAAACAGTGATGACTGACACCAGATTCATTTGAAAGATGCTTTTAAGACACCAGCCTAGGGACGCTGTGGGAAGTCTGGCCCCAGGAGGTGAAAGGCAGTTCAGGAGTCAGAAGAGGAAGATGGAGCACGGCCAGCTAAAGCCAGGTTAAGCCAGTTCTTCTGTTCTTAGCTTTTAAAGTTTAAATCCTGCTATTCTCAGCTATCTATCATCTATTGATTTTACATACAGGTAATATCATGTCTCTGTGCAATGTATTTATATGCACACATGAAATAAAGAATAAGTAGATAAAACAGATAGATAGATAAATTGAAACTTTGTGCTTCCACACCGTACTGATCACTGAAGTAGCATTATTTGAGTGAAAATTGATAAGTAAACAAACCAGATGATAGAGTAGCTGGAGGAAGATCTGTGTCTCAATCTACCTACCAACCTACCTGACTTCTACGTTGTCATAAAAGGTCTCTTGAGCCCATAAACTGCCTTGCTGATTTGGGGGCAATTACTTTAGTACATAAAAAGATCTTTACCCCCTGCCAATATTAGAACCTCTGTGTTTAACTCAATGCCCAGAGAAATAAATGGGACTTGGACAGGCTTTGATACTGGCTCTTTGTAAAGTTTCTGTCTAAGGCACATTTGAAGAATAACGATAAAATTATAGGTGTCCATGTAGCAGATTGTTATTACTCTATTTGATGGCTTGCATAGATTCCAGTTAAGAGTCTTACAGGTAAAGAGCCTCTACTATTGCAGCTGGACTTATTTATTACTCTTTAGATCTGTGTGGTTATTCAATATGTATGTCTATACAATCTTTCTATATATCTCTACGTTGTATATATAATATATATTGTATCTGTAGCGATTTATATATTATAAATCTGTATGTGTGGGTAGTGTGTCTGTGTGGTGCATGTGCCTTAGAATGCTGTGTGTATCCTTGGAAAAATCCTCTGTGTTGTATAATGCAGACAGGCAGTCAAACATTCAGCAAGGATTCCAGGCGGTGTGAAGGTAAGTTGAGTGAAAATGTTTATGTGAATGTTCAAAGCTGGGGAAGTTTGAATCTTGTACAATACAATTAAAATGTGTATTTTAGTGATAACTGAATCAGAAATAAACACAAAGAAAATATGAGAGAAGAAAGGAGGAAAAAATTACGCACTGCAGACATGCTCTGAATTAATTTGCTAGGTAGAAACCATGATGTTGATGTAGATACTATATCTGCAGCTGGCTCCACAGTGAGAGGAATAACCTCTATCTAATACTGTGCTGATATGAAGGACTTTGACACAGTTTGAAAACACGAGTGATACATTAGAGTTAAAAAATAGCATTTCTGCATTATAAGGTCCAAAGGAAATAATTTATGCTGAAGACTTTTTTGTTCTAGTAACGATTATTTTATGAGAAATAGGTTTTGATTTCTAAACTTAGCCATGCTGCCCACAAACGGTACTTTCTAGGGATTAACGATTGATCTTTCCATTTCTCAGCTTTCCTTGGTTCTCTTCACATCTTTTGCTTCCTGATGTGTGCGTGTGTGTAAGCTCTGTAGCCAAATGCAAAATAGACATCTGGCAGAAGCAGTAAGCCACTGGAATAGAGATACATTTTTGTCTCCAAATTTTACCATGCCTTCAGTCTGAAGACCAAGGATGGCAGAAAGATTAAAGTTTGACATTCATTTCTGTTGTCCATTGAAAGGATAAGGGAATTCCCTTTTTTGTTTTGTTTTGAACCTGTAGAATAGATGGCCAAAGACTGAAGTCCATATCCAGGAAAATTGTTTGCTGATTTGAAAAGGGATCTTGTCAGAGCAAAGATTTCAGAATTAGAAAGCTAGCTCCAAGGAGTGCTTGAACACATACTGAAATATGTCCTTCATGAAGGAACTAATAATCTTCGCAATTTATGATGGAAACGTGTGTGTATTTTACTTCCCTCTGTCCCACACTCGTTACCCAGGTTTCTGGCAAGTCATCTATAAATCTTTCAGGTGAGCAAAACTGGTCATGCAATTACTGGTGAACTACCAGAAAGTTACTATTCATAGAATCATAGAAAGGTCTGGTTTGGAGGGGATCTTAAAGATCATCCAAGTTCCACCTCCCCTGCCATAGACAGCGACAACTTCCCCTAGATCAGGTTGCTCATAGCCTCACCCAGTCTGGTCTTGAATACCTCCAGGAATGGGGCATCTATGACTTCTCTGGGCATTATCTAATGACTGGTTATGCTCTTGTGTATTTATTGTCTCATCTTCTCTATTTCAACCCACTTGTGCATCACATGCAGGGTGGAGGTTCATCTGGTGGGAATCTGATTGTCTCCAAGGGGCAGCTGCTGTGTATGTGTTACATAAAACCAAGAGCAGGCTGCAGAGTCCTTTGCCGGAGCTGACTGGACGCAGCAAAACAGCCTTTGTCAAAATTGTCTTTTTGAATTATTCTTCTAGACCCAAATTAACTCCAAACTTCAAATTCTTATTTGACGTGCTTAAATTGGCAGTATGGTGCACGGTCACTTTGTGTTCCATTTATGACCAATGGAGCTCAGTAGTCACCTGCTGAGGGTGATTCACGTTATCTTGCATCTGAATCTTTCTGCGGTTATCGCTATCTTATCTCAAGAGCAAGTACCTGTTTAAATTAGGTGATCCTGTTAGTGCCTTAGGTGTGAGAACCTGGTCCTGGGCTTGATTATAGAGGATACCTCAATGGGTTTTGTTAGCACAGAAAAATAAAAAAAAAAGAGGGTCTTATACCTCAGAGTGCTCATTGAGTCGGGCAAAATCACCTGAAACAAGTGACAAATGTTTGCCATTCATGACTTCCTCATTCCTTATTATTTAAATTTTCATATTGTCATGTACTTAGATGACACAGAAAATACCACTTGACTCAGATGCTAAATCAAACTTAATTGGCAAATAATCCAGTTGAGTAGGATATGGCTACAAACGGGTTAAAATCTGTTAACATAAACCATGGGCTAAATTCTATTGGATAACAGCTGCATTTTCCGAAATCAAGTGTGATTATAGGCAAATGAAGATTAATGACCAAATAATTGTGTATTGGTATATTATCTGAATTGATAATTCCAATTGTCATTACGAATTTAGATAGTATATGCAGACACCATGATCTCCAGGGACCAAACATTTTAGCCCGTGACCACACAATGGGCTGAGGAATCTAGAGTCAAATCAAATAATTTTGGACTCCATGAGCTGAGTCACCAAATAGCTGCCTGGGTCTGAAAAGGGCGCGGGTGGCCTTTGTTACAAATCTAGAATGAAACTTAGTCATACATGACATGCCTCCAGGCAGACACCGTTTCAGCAAATAAGTGCCGATAAAGCTGTACCAATACCATAAACATGATCAATAATACAACAAAATATTCTTTAGAGGAGCACTCCCATCTGAGATTTTCCTTCTTGTGCTAGAGTGAAATACAAATAATTCTGAGTTTCTATGACTTGTTTTTAGTTCTATATCATAATCCATTTTTTCTTGCTGACTGTTGCAAGAAAGTTATTGTTAAGCACAGATGACCTCTGCACCTTAAACTCTGTGCTAATCCTGGCATACTCCTTTGCATTTCAGTTTGCCACATACCTTAACATGAGAGTGGCATGTTTTACGTTGCAGAAAGGAATTTCGGGCTCAAAAGCTGTTTCATGGAAACATGTTCTGTTAGTGGAAGCACCAGCGGTTCAGACATATCTTACTCTTTGACTCTGCAGAAAAGAAATGCTTGGAATGAGGCAAGTTGAATGTTTTCTCTGCTGTGTAGATGCTTTGAGAAAGAAATAGAAATAGGGAAGTTAGTGATTGAGGGAAAGTCACCATCCATTTCTTTCCTATTGCTTGTGATTAAATAACAGGGTCAGAGTTGGATTTTTGGATAGCTGCCGGGCCTTTGTTACTGCTCTTTTTGGCTACATGTGTTTTGTATCTCAGGAAATAAGTCAGAGAGCAAAGTGAATTTGCCAGCCCTCCACCACCTAGCTTTGTATACTCAAGATGCTGTTCTACAACGCAGCACATCAGGCTGTTCAGAATGTGTACAGATCCTGTCTGCATGTGGTTGTCTGTCTCTCCTTTGAAAAGACCTCAGATCATTTGATTATCTTGCTCTCAGTTGTGTGACTTTGTCACAGGAGAAACAGAACAATTTTTGCCCCATATATTGGTACTACAGACTGTGCTGCTGATTAAAACAAAGCCATGAAGCAAGTGTGTGTTTAATGTAGGCTCAGACTCCAGGTGTTCAAAGTGGAAGAGGTTTGGTTTATACTTATATACAAATGGACTTTGAAGAGTGACTCAGGTGTTCCTGCTGCATGGTACCCTCTTGGCTGCAGTAATTGCATTCTCTGCATCTTTACTTTGTTCCCTGTGACTATAGCACTGCAAGTTCTCTGTGTAGGCCCACAAAATATTGAACCAAGCAAAGTTGTTAATCATCTTTGCTCTGTTAGGTACAGAAAAACAGGAATAGAAACTCGCAATAGGAAATGGACATCTGGGCAACCTTAGATGTCAATCAGAGGGCCAATTATCCAAAGATTTACAGCATCGTTAAGGAGGTTTTCCATAGACTTTGTAAAGGAAGGAAGGAAGGGAGGGAGGGAAGAAGAAATAAATAAAGAAAAGGAGCAGAAAAAGAAAGAAAACAGAACAGCAAGCAGTTCTCTTCAGAAAAGTAGTTGTAGTTCATTGAACCTTGTCTTCCTTTTGCCTCCCTGGTCTTAGGTAAACATTTGAGTGAAGTCCAAACCAAATACACACACCAAAATAGCATAGGGTGTAACTGATACAATCTCCAGTACTAATAGAAAAGGCTACTTTTAAGGGGGAAGGGAGAGACCTTTTCCTAGAACAGCTATTACTTAGGTGAAGACTATCGTCTCTTTGACTGTAGAATGGGAATTAAGTACTTCCTATAGCAAGCATAACAAAATTTCCTGTTTTAGAATTCTGCCCATTACTGAGACGGTAGAGGAGCTCTAAATGTTCAGTGCCCTTTTACAGTGTTTTTTATGAAATTGTCCAAAAGTCCTACATAAATGTTTTGACCCAGTACCTGAAGGGGATCTACAAGAAATCTGGGGAAGGACTTTTTATAAGGTCTTGTAGTGATAGTATGAAGGGGAATGACTTTAAATTGGAAGGGGGAAGATTTATATTAGACATTCTGAAGAAATTCTTCACGATGTGGGTGGTGAGGCCCTGGCACAGGTTGCCCAGGGAAGTTGTGGATGCCCCATCCCTGGGAGTGATTAAGGCTAAGTTGGATGGGGCCTTGAGCAGCCTGGTCTAGTGGAAGGTGTCCGCACATGGCAGGGGGATTGGAACTGGATGATCTTTAAGGTCCCTTCCAACCCAAACCATTCTATGATTCTATGATCTCACATATTGCAATAAGATACTAGGCCATCTTTTCTATGCAGTAATAACTTCTGTTTTCTAACTTTCTGTGGATGCTATGTGCATGCTGTGGGGAGGCTGAGAGACAATGTATCCTAATAGAAATCCAGACCATAGAAGCTGAGTACGTTCACCCATCTGCAAGACAAAAGTCCGTTGCCTAATGCTATGAGCACAGCTAAGTCTAAGTCTTAGGCCCTCACTGTCTTGGTTAGACGACAGAGGAGACAGATAGGGCCAGTTGAGCAGCTGCATGGAGACAGCCTGGTCATTTAAATGCCTAAAGTTAGCTGTGAGGAGACTGAGCCATTCATTGTTTCATGCCAAGCTCAACTGCTTTAATGGAGGCATCTCGCCTAATATGCACTGAAGATGTCCTCACGTGTCTAATGTGTGTAGACTTTAATATCCTGCAAGTTGCAGGAATCTAGAGGTGATAGAGACACTACTGTGGTCTAAACCTGTGTTGGATTTTCAAATCAGCATAATACCAACCATGGTTAGAGCTGTATGCATTTAGACCAGGAGAGGACCTGGGTCCTTGCCAGTGTTGGCTGTTACAGAAGATACGAAAGATCTTTACATAAGGGAGAAGGATGTTTTGGAAGGGAGTGGTGTCTTATTACGAAGATGGGACTGAGCCTGCCTTTGGGACAAGTCCATGTAGCAGTTTAGGAGACACCAAAACTTGGGCCCAATGCACCTGGCACATGATTACTGGGAATTAAAAAGGATCTATGACTTCTTTTGCAGATCTGAGCACTGGTTATCCCTTGTGCTATTACTCTGTGCCGGGTACAGTTCTCACTATTGCTTTGCACTGGGTACCAAAGGTTCCTCTCTGGGGGGCCCGTGATCTTCTGGGAGTGTTGCTGCTGGCTGTTAAAAGGGTGCTGCATTTGCCCTGGAGGAGAGGAGAGGTATGGATGCACACGAAATTTCCGCATTGTGTGAGAGGAGCCTTATAATTATATTATACATTACAGTTGGGAGCCTTAGGCAAAGAGTAGACTCCTTTACTTTCTCCTGACCCATTGTGTGAAATTTCATGTGACACAGGGTGGGGAGGTGGCTGCCTTTAGACAACTTTGTCACACAAAGAGTCATTAAGTGATAAATGGCGCTGGGCCAACCTGGCTGGGCATGGATCCAGGATGGACAGTGTGGCTGCAGGACACACAGGGTGCTGCAATGGTGAAGAGACTGGGACATCACTGAATGCTGGAAGCTGAGGCTTCCTCTGGGGGTTTCAGAGGGGGAACACACTCTGGGGTGGCTGTGCAGCGTCCTGATGTCTCTTCTGAATGTGGAGCCCATGGGTTGTATGTGGTAAAGGCCAACGCAGCAACCTGTCACCTCCCACTCCAAGAAGAAGAGCTGGTTCCATCATTCCTTCCTTACTCATCCTCTGACACAAAGTCTCACCTGCATCTTGTCCCTTTTTCCACAGAGATGAGTCAGCTTAACATCTTTTTGCATTTCTCAGTTTTGTCTCCATAATAGGGACTAGCAGGAGTTGCTGTACCCTGCAGAGCCACCTTCTCCACACTGGTTCAGGATCTCTTTGGGAAAGTAAAATTGGCATAAAAAAAGCAATTTTTGACCTCTGAATGAACAGATTGTACTTGGCCGTTGTTACTGTGGTATAATAAGAGAGGATTTGCTCTTGTGAGGAGGGATGGAAGCACCGTAATCCCCCTTTGCCTGGTCCAGCGCACTATGTGTGGTCTGGGTTCTGAGGTGCTGTTACAGATGAACTGACTTGTTCAAGCTGTAGCTACATACAGTCAAAATTAATTCCAGGATTAATGCTTGAGCTGGCTGCAGAGAGGCTGTTCATCTTATAGGAATGCTGCAATTGTCGAATTAATGCACAGTCACCTCCCAGAAAGCGATGAAAACGAATTTACACAAAATTTACACAAAGCAAAAAAATCAGGTTTTGTTTTTTGTTCATGTAATACAAAACTTCGTGTCCCTTTGTGTCCAGCTTTCTTATTTGAACAAATAATTTATTTTTCTGGATTTTTTTTTCATCAGAGTCAGCTTCAACAGCAAAAGCACAAATCTAGTCTTTGAGTATGCTGAAGTAAAATACTTTGATCACCTCAAGAGGTTTTTCTAGCAATTTTTGAAGACCATAATCTTGCTCAAATGGACCCTGGGCCATGGTCAGGGTTGACTTTCAGCAGATGACAAAATCAGGGTTTTAAGAAAGAATTCCTAGTTTATGGCACACCCCACCACCCCACCCAGGGGAGCGGCATTGTGGGAACTTGTATCACAGAAAGATCAAGCATCAGCTTAATCACCTCTCATTCATTCCTTTCTTATATTGGATTTTAATACATTTTTAACTTGTTTTTCATTCTTCATCTCTTATCATCTGGGTGATCTGAGCGAACAGGAACCAACCTGATGCTGGGACAGAAAAGCAGCAGGGAAGGTGTGAAAGCAGAAGCAAAATTTTCCAGGAGGTTGTGGAGCAAGGATGAAAACTGAGGACTGGTCTGGCAGAAAATTTCTAAAAAGGGTCTGCGGCAACTGGTGTGACATGGTCCTGTTGTGTGACCTTGAGTTTCTCCAGCCTTTTGGTTGCCTATTCAGCTGTATTCTCTTCAAGTAAATATTTTTTTCTATTGATAACACCAAGCACACTGAAACCTTCTTCCCAGCTTCATCCTCTAAGTAATGCCACACACACAAAAAGAAATAACTCGAAAACTTAAACTAATGACACAGTGAAGCTGTCAAAAACTCCTTCTGAGGAACTTCTCCCATCCCCCTCCATGCTGAACTTATTCTTCCTTCAGTTCAAAAAGACCCTTATCAACGTTTCAATCTTTCCATGTAAATACACTGACAAGTGTCAGGCCCTGGCAAACCTGTAATTAAGGCTGAACACAATTTGCTAATAAAAGCTAAGAAACTCTAGGTTGAGTTTACTTACATTATCCCCACTGGGCACTTTCCATCAGAATCTTTTATCTGTGTCTGCAAATGCCACTTTGACACTATTTTTACAGAGTCAATCAAACATCGACACTACATGCATTCTCGTCCTTGCTGAGAAGATGCTCTGGCTTCAGAAATAAAGTTTTTGTTGTTGTTATTGTTGCTGCAGCTCCTCTGACTCACAAAGCACAGTGAGCTTTTGGAAAGAGAAAGAATGAGAAAAATAGAGGGGCGGGGGGAGAGAAAGAGAGCGAATTGCAGAGAGAGAGAAAAAACGTGAGCCAGAGATTGTGGCAGGCTTTACAAATTGGCACAGCCTTATCAACAGCATTTCATGGTTTTCTGGAACTCTTTCAAAGGGAACTTGCCTTTGTGTGCACTGGCTTAAGCTTTACTAATATTTAGAGCTATATTTAAAAGTTTAGGAAAATTACTTATGAGTTCCTCTGTCTCTTAAAATTGCCAAGGCCAGTGTTTGCTTCTTGCTCTTATCCTGATCACTCCCCTCCCCTCAAAGTTTCTGTGGTTTTCCTGTCCTCTTCGTCCTTCCTGGGCAGGCTCTCTATGTTTTGCTCTCCCTCCCCAGTTTTAGAGTGGCTGGGAGAAGGGTTTTGTTTGATGGGTCTGTTTGTAAAGTAAATACCTATCTCTTGGTCTTTCTCTTGACTCCCTGCTTGGCCTGAGGGTCAGATGGAAATGGCTTGTCTCCTTGCTTACCTCTCTACCTAGATGGGTTTGGGTCGTCAGAACATAGTTTGACACCTTTAACAGCCCACAATGGCATGCTAAAGCAGATGTTGAAATAGCTTAGGTTGTCCTTAGCAGAGAAATACTACTTTTACTGAGGTTCAGGGGAAGAAATCATCCCAGCTTTCCAGTGATTGGTAAAGGACTGATGCGAGCCCAAGACTATGTCCAGATTTGTCTACAGCCAATGTTATCTGTGTGCAGATAGGCGTTCAGATGGATGATCTACCTGAGCACCAACGCTATCTGAAGCAGGTTCAACGTTTTGGTCTGTGGAGATGTGCCCTTGTTCTGGGCATGATTCGAAAGAAGAGAGATGAGAGGATGGTCCAACTCAGGCCTATGGCAGCCCATTCCTGGGTGTAGGTCTTCCAAAGGGCAGTGATGACACTTAAGGTAGGGTTTTCCTATTTAAAGCATCATGCTGACATAGACATCTGCAAAGGAACTGTATCTTAAAAATTCCTGTTTCCCTTGAGGGCTGTTGATGGAACTGGAGGTGGCTCTCTTAACCATGTGGATATCCACATTTTAGAGGACTATATAAAAGTAATCCTTTCTGGTGCAACTGACTTAGGGAGGTTCAAAGATGTTAGGGCACAGTAAATACACTTTAAAAGGACTTAGAATATTTCCACATTAAAGTTTTAGTTGTATTGCTACAAAATCATGTTAGCTAATGTGTTTTAGACACAAAGCATGTGGTAGTGGCCATGCTTGGTCAAGACAGAGGGCCCTGCTGGTCCAGATCCCTGTTTCCAAAACCAGTCAAAAGTAAATGGTTAAAGAGAAAAATAAAATAGTCATAGAAAAAAATGTCTGTACCTCCAGCAGCGAGTGATATAGACTTTTTCAGAAAACTAAATTTATACAACCAGCCCCTGGTGTGCCTATGAGTTGAAATGCCCCCTCACTTTTTTAAAACCAAAAATTTTTACCTTGGATGTGTCAAGAGGTAACGTCCTTCCTTCCTAGTTTAGACCCATCTGATGAACCCATGAGTGATTCTTTCCCTTCCCCATGTCCTGGAAAGCACCTGCTCTTCACCTGGGGCTATTTGGTGGAGTTGTGCTGTCTTCAGACTGGATGATCTTCTACAACTTTGTTGCAACTTCAAAAGACCTAAGCAAATATGCCCTATCTGAGGCAATGACCCCTTACTTTACCTTATTCTATGACATTAAAACCAGTAGCTTTGGCGTAGGTGCATGTCAAGCAATGCTCTCATCTCTAAATGCTTAAAAGGAATGAATGACATGGTTGAACTATAAATGGCTTCTCTATCCCATAACGTATCAGTTATAAGCAAATCCTTTATAAAATGAACCCCAGATCCTTTAGATTCCCTTTGAAGAAATCTTTCCTCTGGCAGCTGGAACTGCAGTGGTGGAAGTGACAGAGGTAGTGGCTGGGAGACATGGCTGTCTGCTAGAGATAGGATCAATGTTCCTGCAAGGGACAACTGCAAATTTGGTGTTACTGTCAGGTTATAAATCCCCTTAGATTTTACTGGTGTGGAAACTAGATTTAGAGAAATATGACGTATATACCAACGTACTTAGAAATATTTACAAAGTCTGTGCATAGATGGTAATACCATATTATGTGGTAGACACATGTTATGCTTTAATGCATTAATCAGCACAGGACCAATGAAGTGTGTATGATCATCTCTGTATTACAAGGCAGGGGAAAGTTAAGCAGTTTGCCTGAGATAAGAGACTAAATCAGCATCACCGTTGGGATGAGAAAGGAAGAACCTTTAGTCTGGGTGGGATTCTTGACAGAACAGGCAATACCAGAAGCAAGCAAGGGCAAAGCAAAGGGTAGTGGTAACTTGTCACTTCAGCGTCCTTCACTTTGTTAAGAAGTGTTTCTAGGGGGAAGTTCCTGTGCCCCTCTTCTCTTTTCTCATCCAATGTAATAGCAGCCAAAACTCTCTGTTCATTTCCTAACTCCCTAGACTAATTTTTGCCCCTTTTTCACACATCCTACGTGCTGGAAAATGATGTTATTTTCTAGAAGTCAGACATGTCAGCATTGGGAAGCTCATACACCAGGCTCAGTTTCTCTGCAACAGCAAAACACACTGGCTCAGGCTGATCCTGTCATTGTAGTTCCAACTTTGTAGAAAATACCAATGCCTATTAAAAAGCAACGATCACGCACACTAAATAATTAGTGTCATTAATTATTAGTACTGTGGCATAACCTCCAGGGCCCAATTAAGATCCAAACCTTATCACTCTAGGTTGGGGAAACATATATTAATGCACAGTTTCAGCTTTGAAGATTTTGCATTTTTAATGGGTGGAATTAAGTATAGGAAAAGGGAAATTATTCTCCCTATTTCACAGGTGGAGCAATGCGACCTGGAGAGATTGAGTTGCTCAAGGTCAGGCAGGCTGTGTCAAAGACAGGAGCTGAACCTGTGTTCCTACATCCTGATTAAGGATGACTACAAGATGAAGCTTATAACTATGATGAATCTTTAATATAGTAGGGAAAGTAGTAAACAGAAGAAAGAGCTTGGGAAGGAAAGAGGGAGGAAGAGGGTTATGTGTGATTGTGTCTCTTACAGCCAGGATGTTCAATGGCTAATAACAACTGGTCTTAAGTGAGGTGCTCCAGAGGACGTCTTATTTCATCCCAAGCCACTTAAAGAGCCAGTTAGTCTTATAAAACTCTGAGCCTATAATCTAATGCCCAAATAACAACATTTACCATCAAGCCACTGTAAGGAGAACATGTATGTGTATAAGTGTGTATATTTACAAATATATACATATAAAGTGTTTTGCTTGCTTAACCTACATCTATATGTATATGTAATAAAACATGCACAAACACACCCTGCCTTAGCTTAAAATAATATGGTTAAGTTAGGAGTGGGCCTTCCATCGCAGCCTTGAAATACAGGTGATTTAGAAATTGTCATTACATTTAAAACCAAAATCATTGAAACTGATGTGTGGAAAAGCTGTGCTCAACAAAAAGAACACTTAAGATTGTCCCATGATATCATTTGCAGAATAAAATACTGCTTTATTTTAATGTCATTTTTTTTCAAAGCTAAATGCATTTTTTTTACATAACCTTTAAAAAAAGATTTGGAGTCAATACCAGATTTGAAATATTTAAGAGTTAGCAAAATCTGGAGTATATTTTGTGGGACAAAAAAAAGATGAAAGAGTCCGATTATCCTATCTCTGACTCCATGGTTCAGCTCCCTGGAATAAATGCATTCTGATAGAATTCCAACAGATACAATTTAATTACTTCTTCACAAACTGTATTGTTTATTGCATGGGATGGACTTGGTGCAGTGATGAGCAGAGTCAAGCAATGGAGATCCTGTTATAGCCTCTGGGAGGAGGGTTTTTGCAGCCTTTGTAGGTATCAGAGGCTCTTGTGCTGCAGAAGTGTATTTTGACTTTGCTCCTGACAAAGGTTTCCAGCCAAACCATTTTGTGTACAAGTGGTTAATTGTTTTGAGTTTCTAATCTTGGAAGGAACATAGAGATGCCGAGACTCTTCCACTGAACAGCTCAGTTTTGTCTTAAGAAATGACATTGGACAGCAGCTTTCTGCTCAACAAGAGTAGGCACCCCAAAATAGCAATCCCTTTTCACCTTTCACTGAAGCACCCTTCTGTGCTTCAGTCTCAGGAGAAATGAGGCCAAGAAAACCCCTTCCACGTGCAGAAGTGCTGTAGAGAGAAAAGCGTAAATATCTGCAGTGCCTTCAGGTGTTAAAGTCATAGGCATCAAGGAAAAGCCCATGTGGAAATGAATCATTCTGCCTCAGGGCAAAACTTTGCTAACATGCAAAAAAATTTATCTGGAGGGTCATGCATCACATGGGGAAGAAAATAAAATCCAGCTTTGACTATGGGAGCTGTGTCCAGCCTCTGCACAGATTAAGGCTTTGTGGGAAGAGGAATAAGTGAGCGTGTATTTGCATTTCTTTTTGAGAGTGGATGTGTGCAGAACAGCAGCTTTAATCCTGGAACTTCCAAAGTGTTGGATGCTTGACTTGGAGATCTGAGTTAGAGTTGTTTGATGTACTTTTTTAAACATCTCTTTACACAGTCACATTAGATAGGCAGCATATATTTACATTCTGGACTTATGAAGTTGTAGCTGGATGTTTTTCTAAATTACTGTGAAGCTAAGGCTTTTCACACCCCATTCAGTCTTTTTGGGTCCATGAAACAAGCATCCTTATTTGTGCTTCAGCTGGCACAGTTGCAGGTTTGACTTCGTTTCTCTCTTTCTGCTGTGTTGGTGTCTCTTTCCCATTTTCATATATTCCCATCTTCTGCTTTAAGTGACCTTTCCCATTCACCCTTTAAATTCCATCCAACTGAAAACTAGTCCTGCCTCCAGGCCTGTAACTGGCCTCTGTATCCCCTGGACAATGGGGTGAGAAAGGCAAAAAAAAAGGGACATTCCTGCAGGTCCTCCGTGTGTGGATAACAAACAGGGCACAAGAGGCGGGTATGTAAATTAGAAATCACTCCATTAGCTTGTTAAGCATTTTGAAGCTGGCATTTTGGAGTGACACCACATACATTAGAAGCTGGCAGCCACAATGGAGGGATCCTGGCCATTTGATATTCATGAGCTGAAGAAGGTTTAAGAAGAGAAAAAGAGGGAGGGATGTGGGCTTTCTAATGTAAACACCATTATCATTTGAAAATCAATTAGCTCCTTGCACTGAGGGAATGAGGAGACTTAAGGCTCTTTTCTGAACTGCTATTGTGAGCCTGGGTTATTTACTTTAATTAAGAGGAGACAGAGTGGATTATTGTCTCAAACTAAGGAGTTGGGAAGAGTCAGAAAATTACACTCTACCTCAGTGCACAACAAAGCCAGAGTAAAAGACAGGCTCCAAACACAGCAAAGTCGGAAAGAAATTAGCCTTTAATCTGGATTCGTCCTACATAAGGAGCAATCAAAAGGGAGCAGAGTTCAGAGCCTTCTTGCTAAGCACCAGGCGTGATATTACAGTGGCTGTCACTGCCAGCACTTCTGTTGAAGCTTAATGTTGGATCTGGAAGGGGCTCTTGCTCCTGGAAGGGCTAGAGTTTGAGAGCAAAGATTTACTTTGGTCTAACATTTGACACTCTGAAGCACCAGATGTGGGGCTGCATTCCCTTCTGCCCCCTCCAACAAGACGATGGAGTAATGCATTGCTTTAGAAAGAAATATATGTAATTATCAATGCAAAGATGTCTCTCCTGGATGAAGATGCTTATATTTTTTGGCTCTTATTTAATTCAAACAGCTTGGATTAAAAAATAAGAAAAAAAATGAGAAGGAGGAAAAAAGGAAAGGAATTTGGCAAGTGACTAATCCACAATATTGTCTAATTTGGCATATGGAGAAACACCCCCCTGAGGTATCTAATACTGAGATGTTTCAGCTCTGCTTTGCATTGCCCACTCTTACTCTGCATACTGTAAATATGTATTAAGTCAGTCGAGCATGGCAGCTGCTGAAGGAGTTGCCACAGCTTATTGGGTAAATAATGATCATTTTAAAAATCACCTAAATGCGTATCTACCCCAAAGACCATGGCTGTGGCTTATGGGAATGCTGATTTGCATTTTTAAAATTTGCTAGAATGTATTTGCAATTGCTGTGCCTCCCACTGATTGCTGCATGCTCCAGATTTAAGTCCAGGTTCCAGTTCTGCTCTCAGTCATGAATGGGTGAATACGAGTGTCATCACTGAAATCAGCAACATGAAGTCAAACTGAGGATCAATGAGTTTGGCAAGTAATGCAATTTGGCACTAAGATTTTTTGGTGATTTTGCAACTTTAGAAATAAATCCGTGAGAAGTGAGGAGCACTGGAGTTTTTGGGCTCTGTGTCGGGGGACAAAGAGGTGAAAGTTGAGCTGCTGTCCAACCTTTATGTTAAACTAGGGCAGAGACAGATTATGTGTAAATGATCCTGATCAGATTCTACTACACCTCTGGAAAACATGTTCCCAATACCAGGCTTTTGGGCTTAGATATACCTCTTTTGGCCTACGAAGGGAAAATCAAGGTATTTTTCTGAATTCTTGTCACACATCCAAGCTCATCGAATGTTATCCCTTTGCAAAACTGGGACCATCCTCTGTGTTTTATCATTAGAGACATCTTGGCCCATAGTGAACCTGGAAACACATGGATCTGGAAACAAATGGATTGGAAGGCCCTGGAGAACAAAACATCAGTTATTTTAGGGAGCACAAAGAAAACTTATATTTTTATATATAGTCAGACAGACTTCTCCCAGGTAGTCACGCCTCTTTACTTCCAGATAATGGGCTTTTCCTCCCCTTTGCAGTTGGATTCCTTCTCTCTCATTTGACCCTGCAATTAAACTGGATCCTTTCCCTATGACACACATTCCCTCTTTTCTGCTCATGTTTCTTATGGACAAGTGTCTACCCATGCACTTTCTGAAATGCCTCTCTTGGCTCTGCAGTCCAGGGAAAGCAGGTGTTCATGAATGTGTCCTGGCTGAGTTTTGACTCAGTTCTTTCGCATCTCTTATGCGTCTGTACATTTTCCAAGCGTAGCAACCTGCAACTCAGATGTGCCCTGTGACTCTGCCACCACTTCTCCTTGCTCCTACTCTGTAGGATGAAGGGAACAGATCTCCAGCTGAGGTCTTATTAGCATGCTTATAGGGTGAGTGTTTTTATGATCCAGCGTTAACAGTGATCTTAGTTATTTCCCTCTTGGGAGATTTTCAGTTGTTTCCCCATTGACAAGTGGAAAGAAAACTGGCCTTCTGAATGACGTAGCTAGTCAAGGCTCATCTCTTTCTACCCTCACTGACCCCACATGCCAAGGCACTGTCACCAGCTCTCAGATGGCAATGGATGTAGAGATATAAACACACAGAGGCAAAACCAAAAGCCCAGGTGAAAAATGAGAAATGTAGAGATGCGATGCTCCTGACAGTCATGAATCAGGCTTAGAAACTCCTGGAGATGAAGACCTGGACCCAGTGATGCAAAGGCAGCAATTGCCTTCCTTAAATGAAGCATTATGACAAAATACTGAACTAGATGTTGGCGTTGCATCCCGGAGGACCTGAGGAGGTGTAACGTAAGACAGATGATCAGCTGTTGCTCTCTTCTCCTCTAGCAGGGTAGAAGTTTTAATACTTAGCCACAATGGGCACAGATAATGCATTAATTCCAGTCTTAGCTCTGTACTTGCTGGATTAAAAGGAGTTCTTTATGTATATATTGTCTAGTTATTGTAATATTATTTTGTGATCTTGAATATACTTAATTGTATTAGAAATGGTGCATTGGAACTTTTTCACCATTATTAATCTGAAAATAAATAAAAGGAGGATTTTTTTTCCCTAGGAATAAATCAAATCTTCAACTGGAGTGCAGGGTCAACAGACCCATGGGGCTGATCTGCTGGCTGCAGATAGCATATGTGTGTGCACGTTGATGACTATACACGTGTGCCACCTATATTTGCATTCCTACAGCTGTTCATTATTTGTGTCTATTATACAGCAGAGAGAGCACAAATGTATGCAACTGAGACAAAATAATGCAGAGATATGAAATGACCAATCCATCAGTTCAAGTGTGTTTGGGTTTAAGGAGGAGAGGACATACTGATAAATTCACTGATTTATTTTCACTAACTCTCTCTGTTTTCTGAGGCAAAGCCTGGGCTGCTGAAGCTGTTGGAGCTGACAGTGATTTATATCAGCTGCGAGATCTGGCTTGGAGCTTTTAAGTGTTTGTCAAGCACCTCCAACGCTTTATGAATCTTTTTGGACAGAGTTTTCCAAATCAAAATCTGAGGGAAAGGCATTAATGCATTAAGAAGAGAAGCACATGTTCGGCTGTGTTTTGTGTTTAAGGATTCCTATCATGTTTATTCAGGTCTTGTTCAGTTTTGAGTATCATGTTCAGGGTCATGGGCTACAGCCTTGAACAGCGACCATGGTCTCGTTCTAGAAAAAACAAAAAGTTTCTCAACACTGGTTAGGTTGAACTCAGTAAGGAGTCTGTTAATCTCTTAATTTTATAGTTAGGATATAGAGGTGTCTGGATGGCTTTTAAAGCTGTGTGGAGCGACATGTTCCGGCATGCTTCAGTGTTGTTATACGGCAGAGCACCGGAGAGCCCAATCAAAGAGCCAGAACAATTTGATGATAGACGTTTTGGGTTATGCTACCTTCTCTTTATTCTAAGCTTAAAAATATAGAGATGTGAAAACACAGAATCATAGAGTCCGTAAGGTTAGAAAAGACCTCTAAGGTCATCCAGTCCAACTGTCAGTGCAATACCACCATGCCTATTAACCCATGTCACGAAGTACCATGTCTACACGTTTTTTGAACACCTTCAAGGATGGTGACTCCACCACTTCCCTGGGAAGCCTGTTCAGATTAGTGCTCTTCGGCTTCAGTGCTCTTTCAGTAAAGAATTTTTTCCTAATATCCAATCTAAACCTCCCTTGGTGCAACTTGAGGTCTCTCATCCTATTGCTAGTTACCTGGGAGAAGAGATTAACACTCAACTCACTACAACCTCCTTTCAGGTAGCTCTAGAGAGTGATAAGATCTCCCCTTGGTGTCCTCTTCTCCATACTAAACAGCCCAAGTTCTTTCAGCCACTTCTCCTAAGACTTTTGCTCCAGATCCTTCACCAGCTTCATTGCCCTTCTTTTGATGTGCTCCAGCACCTCAGTGTCTTTCTTGTAGTGAGGGATGCAAAACTGAACACATTATTCAAGGTACAGCCTCACCAGTGCTGAATACAGGGGCATATCCAGGAGTGCAGCCCAAGACGAAGGTAAAAGAAGTAGAAGAGAAGAAGCCAGCAGCAAGGTGGAGGTTACAAAGGGTTGCGACCGAGGGGATGCATTCCTGGCTGTGCTAGGAACCTGGGGTAATCCCCTTATTGTCTCTATTTCCCTGTCTATCTTCCATGAAGTTAATTATAATCTCATTGCAGCAGAGGATAGAGGCTCTTTTGGGACCCATGAAGGCAGTTGACCCTATTTGCTAGGATAAGTAGGTAAAAGTAATGGGAATGAGCCCTGGGGGAAGATAGGGGCTGAGGGAGGAGGGGGAAGATGGGCTGGTTTCCAGATCACAGATTTAAAGTTTCCAGCTCAGGAAGGTGAAGGAAGGCTCAGACAGGAGCTACTTGGCATGGGAAGGAACAATTTCCCTGAGGGATCCAGCTGCCTAATTTGCAGGAGGGCAAAATAGTTTTCTGTTGGGTGGAGTTGCCCCAGTCTCTTATTCTTATTGGAAAATAAAGCTAGTTTTGGAGCTTAAGCCTAAACTGTTCTGGCCAACAGGAAGGTTGCTGGCAGGAGGCATCATCAACCTACAGCATATCTTGTCTAGGTGCAACACCCCATATGATGGGCACTGAACATGTATAGATTTTCTATTGTCATGATTTAATAATAATCAAGACTCTTTATTTCATCCTCAGCTTTCTCCTAAATGACTTAATTATCAAGACAACTTGCTAAATTTAAGCACTGTGAAGTCAGCGAAGTTACAACAACAAATAACTTGACTTGTTCTTACAGTTCTAAGGTCTAAGGCAAGTATTATCAGTAAACAATTTGCTATATGTTTAATTCCATTCCATGAGCTCTGTGAGCAAGGTTTATTCACGCCCAGCTATTCAATTATTTTGGTTTTCCTAACGTTTTGTACTACTTTTTCCAACAGGGAAGCAGGGTGGGTACCTGGAGAACAGACCTTGTTCCTTTGTATGTTCCTTTCCAAGTCACTGGTGGAGTTAGTGAATAAATGTCCTCCAGAATGTGCCAGAAGTAGAACACTCTTGCCACTGTTTGTAGTCTCAGTTTTTGCTACCCAAAAGCAATATCTTGCCATTAGCTGTGAACATGTCTCCCTTCCTTATGCATCTCACAGAGCCTGTTTTGTTCTGTCATCCCTTTCAGAGAAGGAAGGATTATAGCTTCTGGGGCCGAGGCTCACCCCTAGCAGAGTGCAGCTGGAGAAACTGTTGTCAAACACAGACAGGGATGAACTTGCACTGTTTGTCTCTGATGCAAATGTTCACAGGAGGCTGGCCTCAGGTCAGTGCTCAGCGTATGAGTGGAGACTTGGGGGTTAAAGGAACAACTGGGTAATGATAGGGATATAGCAGGTTGCCTTTTGCTCAAGTCCTTTAACAGTTGTTGGTCCCATTCCAGAGACAATTCTTACCCAATTTCCAGCTCAGAAAAACTCGTAAGTGTATTCATCTGGTTACTGCCTTGCTACTGGAAGGCGGTCTTCACTTACTGTCATTAAGTCTACTGGATGCTATTGCCTTGGTGTGATCAGTGAGACCAGCTCTTGTAAGCGTTCCCTAACTTGTAGATCTCAAGACAAACTGAACTAAAAATCCTCTTGTGGAAAAAGTTAAAAGTGACTGGATATATTCCAGCTGAATTGGGTTGGGGGCTTTTCACACTGGCATCTGGGCTGGCAAACTATTGAGAGATGGGTGAATAACATCTTGTGGGCTGAGGGCGAGCTAAAGGATAGCATATGATTAAGCATAGTGTTAAGGCTGAATAGATGTGGCAGATCCAACTGCTGGTCCCACAGAAGCACTGAAGAAAGAGGTAATTCTCTGTAAGAGTTCCTGAGAGGTTTATTGTTCCCTGTTGGACAATAAACAAGGCTGCAGGACATTGCACTGAAAGGCTGGCCTCTCTGCAGAGACCTTGTGCCTCTGCAGTGACGGTTTTCCCAAGACCAATGCCCATTTTCTCCCAGTAGCTTCCTGCCAGATCTCCTTGCCTCCAAGGATGCTGGCCTGGCAGGTTGCCTGGCAGACAAATGCCCTCGGTCCACCCTGGATCATGGGACCATAGGATGATTTGGGTTGGAAGGGACCTGGGAGACCTCTATCCAACCTCCTCCTTCGCAGAGAGTCAACTATGAACTCAGATCATGTTGCTTATGGCTGTATATGGGCTGCTGGATATTTGCATGTATTAACAAGGGATTTCTACTCTCCTGTCATGCCCCTTGACGCCCTGGACTCACTGATTCATTGGGAGACCAGGTCCAAATCTGGCTGGCCGGCTAACCCAGCAGCTTCTAGCCAGCCAGACTACTGAGGATGCAGAAGTCAATATGCCAAATAAGACTGCCCCCAAGTTTCACGTTTTTTCTCCCCAAAGAGGACTTGTTTTGTCCTTCCCCCCCACCTCTTTCCTCCAAACAAGCCTTTCTATCTCTCTTACTCTATCAAAATAAATGTTTTCTGTTGGAGTGAAATAACCAGGATACATGTGTCTTGATGACTGACATTTGTCTTTGCAAGTTGTGGAGAAGATGGTTGTGTGGACTCAAGGTCAGGTATCACAGAACAACTACTGAGTCAACCATTGATTCATCCTAAACCATGGGAAAAAGTCACTTAAACTGCAGAATTCCTTACTGCAGGATTTTATGGATACTAAAAGTTTCATTGGAGTCGGAGTCTAGTAGGATAAATTCATGGAGGAAAACCCATGGAGGTCCTTCACAACAAATAAATCACTTATGTCTCAAGAAATTCACAAACCACAAATTATTGTTGTTTGTGGGAAAATGACAGCATTTACAATTTCTTATACTTCACTCTTTGTAAGGGGTTGTCATAGACAAGGGGTGTCAAACTCGCAGCCCGCGGGCCTAATCCAGCCCTCCACTGTGTTCTATCTGTCCTGGCACCTTGTTTCTACCCGGTGGCAGTGCTGAGCTCCTTGCCCCTGTGCATTGTGTGACGTGCATTACACTGCAGGAGCAGGAGAACGATGGGAGCCGTGAGTTTGACACCCCTGTCATAGACAGGACACGGTGCAGGAGGAATATTGCTATGTACTTTTGCTGGGTTTTAGCTCCGTTTGCCTGGTGGGATGAGTTAACATATGCCCTTGGATCTTGTCTTCCTGGTTGTCCATGCACAGCACGATTGTCTCTGGAATATGGACTTGAGCTTCTTTCCTATGGAAATCACTGTGTTGGGTGTGGCTGGTGCATCTCTGATATGGTGCATATGCTGGAAGTGGGTACATAAAGACCCAGCAAGTCAGAATCACTCCCATGTCCATATTGCCTTAATTCCCAAACATGGTCTATGACCTTTAACAGAGTAATGATCCTTTTTGTCGCCTCCATATATACCTGCATCATTAGAAATCTGTTGCCCATGCATTGACTTTGGATCAGGAAACGCCCACAGGTGACTGTAAGGAAATATTGAGGAGTTTATTCAGGATGAGTTCTCATAGAAACTTCTTTCATACCATTCCACAGATTTCCTCCCAACCCCTTTTTTGACTGACTACTTGTGCATTTCCTCCCACCTCTCCTTTTTCCCTTCAGGGAAGCCTTTAAATAAAAGCTTTCCCAGACCGTCATTTGCCTCTAGAGTGCTGCTAAAAACCTGTGGTGGCATTGTTCAAACAAAAACTGAGTCACCCTACACCACTCACGAGTGTATTTTGTCTAAGTTTGCTCACACTGATCCATGGAGAGAGAGGAAGGAAAAAAACACTGAAGAACAGGCTGTATGGGTGAACGTGGCTTGAGATCCACAGGATTAGGTCTGTTAGCAGTTCTGTATGTAACCTTGACATGCAGTCAGCCAAGTAAAATATTCATTATTGCCTGACTGTCAGCTGAAGACAATTTCAATTATTCTGGCATTTCAATGGATGAAGAAGCCCTTTAGGCTGGCTCATGAGATTAGACTTAAAGGCCCTGTAAATTAAGAAAGTTGCAATCAGTATATTATCTGGCAGGCAGCTGTGGAATATACTATAATACAACAGGGAGGAGAAGGAAGAAAGAAAAAAGAGACAAATTGCTATACTCAGGTTGTGGTTTTGATATATCAATTTACAGTTTTAACATATGCATTTGTGAAATCATTGTTTTGCATTTCTTAAATCAACTTTAACAGCGTCAGTGTGAAGTTTCCCACTTCTATAGCTTGAAAGGTCAGTTTTTCTTTTGCCTTGCACTTTCTTTTATAGGCTACTTCAGGTTAGAGAAGGAAAAAATAGTAAGCATTGTCAGAAGAACAACTCTTTCTGAAAGTTATTCAAATATTATAATACATGGCTGTTGATCATAAAATTCCATTAGAAGCAACATGCATAATGTCCTCCAGGTTAATTTTTATAATATGATCTCAGCCTCCTTTTGCTAGATACGCACGGATGTGGTAATTATGACCATATAAGGCCTTTACTGCTCCTGTCTGACGTGCTAAGGAGAGTAATTTATATCGTTATATCTTGCACTACTAGAGCTTTTATCTCCAAGTTTCCCAAACTATTTCAACATCCCTACAACAGCAGAACCTGTTTGCTTCCTCCAGTTATATTACTCCTCCTGGTCAGAAATGCTGAGGACTGAAAAATGGATAAACTTCAGTCACTTTTGGCGAAGAAAAAGTGCAGTTTAGTAGTAGAGCGTGCTTATTCTCGTAGGGTATGATTTTGAGTTATACCCTTCAGGAACTCTACATAGAAAAGACACATCTGCCTCAGGCAGGGAGCTGATGAGTTTTGTCCTAGAGTAGTTGGTGGAAAGCAGTGGTTAAGTTGTGGCAATGAGGACTTCGGCAGAGGTGATAAGTGGGAAGGTCTGATTGAAGGTTGGGCCATCTTCTTCGCTGTTGCTGCCACTCCAGTTAGCTAAGCTGAGGCAATGCATCTACCATAGAGCTCCCTACAGTCACATTATGTAGATATAAAGGTGATTACAGCCCAATGAGACAGATGATATACCTCTAAGTTGCCTTTGATGTTGTCCACTCTGAATTTTATGGACGAATGCCCAGTTGTTGGCCCTCAACCTTGCTAACAAGGGTAGTTTTGGATGGCCTATGTCATGCAAAATTATCAGGGGGAGACTCTGGGCAGAGTTGGGTATGTGAGTGTACTTGATGGTATATTCTTCTGTGGTGCAGATGAGGTTCACATGTCTTAGGAGACTCCTATTCTTGCTACTAGCCTTCACTCTGATACGCATGACTCAAGAAGGCGAGTAGTTTCCTCTGCAAATAGCCTTATCAATGCTCCATAAAGGCTGATGAATCAAGAATTTTTAGGTTTTAGGGCTCTTTTTTTTAATGCCTGTTGTTCTCATCTATATATAAGTTAATCAATGGACTGGAAGCAAGACCTCACCCTTTATCTCTCATACTTCTTTCTTGAACCCAGGCCCAAGACTAATTTCTGCACAGGTTTAATTTTACTTATGTTTAGATGTTTACAGTAAGGAGGGGAATATCTTAGATTCCCACCGTGGTCACTAAGGAGAAAGAGACACTCTAGGAATCCAGATTGTTTTATCCT
This sequence comes from Dromococcyx pavoninus, assembly GCA_033558185.1. Taxonomy (NCBI): domain Eukaryota; kingdom Metazoa; phylum Chordata; class Aves; order Cuculiformes; family Neomorphidae; genus Dromococcyx; species Dromococcyx pavoninus. Next base: position 52,484 of record JAUMJL010001310.1, on the reverse strand, counting down.
AAGGTGGACACCGCACTTCGGGTGGAGGAATCATGGTCTAGAAATTCCTGTTTCTCTCCAGTATCTGTAAAGAGAACCTTGACTGCTAGCTCATATACAAATATTTAAAGTTAAGTGAAATAAATACCACTCATTTGTTTGGTTGCAGAATGTTTAGCCCATACAACTTTCAGCACAGAGCTTGTGTTTTGCCATGGCCATGTACAGCAGAAATTACAGTGTTGGTAGATCTTGGCTGGAACCGCTAGAGATGACAACAACAATAACCATGATAGCAGCAGCGATAACCAGAGATCTGATACAAAGACCCATTTCGAGTACACATCACCCTAAACAACTTTGACTTATCAACTTAATTTCAATCTCATTGACTTCATTGCAGACTTTGTGCACTTCTGTGAAGCTATTTTCAAATGATAAGAATATAAATATAACTTTGATCCATAGATCAAGTGTTACCAAGAAGATTGGTATCTTCAGGGTTTTACTTCCAGGTTATGACCTGTTTCTAGACTAATAAAATGTTATGAGTAACATTTTGGAAGTTACTTTGCATGTTGAAATACAAAGGTCCCAGTGTGCAAGCACAACTCAGAGTCTCTGTTTTTTGAATAGCTTGAAATTAGACGACTTTATGAACTTGATTTCTGAGTGTTGAGTGCCCCCTTTCTGAAATCCAGGCTGTGATAAAAAACCTTAAGTTGGCAACATAAAAGCAGACACTCCAAATCTATGACTATTTTCAAAAATCTTGGTCAAAGATCACTTAATGCACCTAGGACATCGAATCGACATCTTGCCTATTGCACAGGTTTTTTTCCATAAGTGACATTTTGACCTATATTTGAAAACCAAATAATTTAGAAAGTTGACACCCAGTATTTTTTACTGATGATTCTTTTGAAATATTCAACATTGCCTGTGTTGTTTCTTCCCCACCCCCCCCACCCTGAGTTTGGCTAGCAAAGCTGTAAACAGATCCTTAAAAAAACAAAAACCTCACTAGCATTTTACCCCACAGTTATGCATCTTTCTGCTTTGGAGAACATTTAGCTAAAATTAGATGACAGCTCTATACCCTTAGAACCAGTGTTATGTTTTTCCTCCATTTCTGATCTGCATAATTCATAACAAGGAAATGTTAGCAGGTAAAACTGCAGGGTAAAACCTTTGGCTGCTGGAAATATTTGCATTTATTAGGCTAACAACTGTAAAACAGATATGCACATCTTTAGACTTCCTCATTCTTGCCTTATTAAAAAAGATCTTTGAAATTCAAAAGCTTCCATGTAAATGTTGTGTAGGGTTTTTTTTCCTTCCCCTGATGCAGATGATTGTACTTGGGTGGCTTAAAAAAACCAGAACCTGCAACCAAGCACCTCAATACATCTCTGCTGGTTAAACCCCATCTCTGATCTGCATATAATATTTGGCAATGTTTGAAATGAGGGTTCCCACCTTCAAACTAATGAGTTTTAAATTTTCCATGATACACAAGCTTGTTGGAGAAAACTGTCTTATTTTAGTCCATTTGCTTGTAGATAGATAGCTGAGCGTGGCACGTGCTTGCAACACTTTGTCCAGCTCTATGATGTTATGTGCTGCACAAGCCATGTTTGGTCTGCTGACTCTCCCCATATGGTGAAGAGAAGGCTCACTGTTAGGGGACAGACGGCCTCAGCCACCCTTGCAAGCACTGCAAAACAGATTTTCCCAGCTGCAGACTACCATGGTCACTCCTGTGATCTGATGACATGCCTTGCTTTGGGAGAGAGGACATCTGAAGCATACACGTACCTGGAGCACACCTTGACACCTTCTCTTTCTCAGAAAGGGTGCCTGTTAGAATCTTGAGCAGACTACATGATTCACAAAGGTGACTTATTCACAACCATTTTACCATATAAGGAATGTAGACACATAGAATCGTAGAATCATTTGGCTTGAAAAGAGCTTAGAGATCATCGAGTCCAACTGTACGTGTCCACTACAAAACCCTATCCCTGAGTACCTTTTCTAACCATCTTTTAAATACCTCTAAGTATGGCGACTCAACCACATCCCTGGGCAGCCCATTTCAGCGCCTGATAATGCTTTCAGTGAAGAAATTTTTCCTGATATCTGATTTGAACCTCCCAAAGTGCAACTTGAGGCCATTTCCTCTCATCCTATCACTTGTTACTTGGGAGAAGAGACCAACACCCACCTTGCTAGCATGAACAAGAACATGTATGTCAGGGGTAAAAAACAGTTTACCCTCTATTTGCTATTGAACCAGGGCAAGTGCCAGCTCAATCTTCAAAATTACAAGACGAGAGTGTTTTCATGCCTCCATCTACATTTTTCTATGCTGCATACATCTGTATCACACAAGATCATCCTTAAATCACAATTACAAATCAGTAACACCAACTAATAAACTATCCCTTGTGGCCTTTTCAAGAAGGTATTAATCAATAACAGACAACTAAACAAAACAAAACACAGAAGAACATTTCGCCTCCTATTTACAGAAGAAAATGACTCACAAGGGACAGTTTCTTGTCTTTCCACAATACAAGGGTAATGCCCTTCATGGCAAACACTGGAGTTTGAGCCCAGACTTTTATAGATGTTGTGTTGATATATTTTCTCATGGGAAATGTTGGACTAGTCCAGACAAGCATCTGTGATTTCTAAGTGGACTGAGGCAAGGTTGTGGAACTTTGAAAGGACACCCCAACTGAGTTTTAATGCTTCGTGGGGTAACACAAAGTGAGAGTTTTTAAAAGATTTCTTAAAATTTATTCTTATTTTGAAGACAAAGGGAACTCATCCCAGAATTTGACAATAGAAGAGCTGCTAACTTTATTAATCCAACTTAGGGCTTCTTTTTCCCTACTTTCTTTTACTCGGATTGGTTTCACTGAACCAGTTAAATTGAAGGAGCTTACTTCAATATGGCTGATGCTCTAAACCAATGTTTGAATTTTTTACTAATTAGGGACAATCCACTGTTTTTTTTTTCTATAATGTGAAGGCTAGTGCCCACAGTAACTCACTGAAATTTAACATGAAAGCAAGATAAAACAATTAAAGTAGGAGAATATTTGATTAAGTAGCTCATTGATTTATAGTTGAGTAAATTGAAACTGATGGGACAGAGAATTTTTTTTAATAGCAACCATATTTTATATTCATTATCAGAGTCTCTGGGCTCTTTGTGGGTTTTTTGTGCTTAAAAAAAAACAGTTTAAGGATATTAACTCTGGGATTTATTACTCTTGGTTGTTTTTAAGGCTTTTTTTCTTTTTCTGCTTCCTGTAGTAAGATATTAAAGCCCCATTGAAAAGTCATATGGAGTAAATATATTGCTAACCAGCCAGTGGCTGTTTGACATCATTTAAACAGTATTAATCCTGACAGTTACGCAGGGTGAAAAAACAAACACCGAGAGTTTTGTTTTGGTGACAGGGATTAAGCCTCTCCTCAGGGAGGTTTCAGCACTGAAGCTCACTGGGAAGGAGTCTCATGCACTGGAGTCATCAGCAAACGCTGTGGCTGGGGGCTGGGAAAACCTGTCACACACTGGGGAGAAGAGAGGGATGAGATCACTCCAGAGGGCACCACCAGAACAAGAAGCATCCCCAAAATTGCAAAGTTCCAAGCTCTTGGTTTACCCACCAGATTCTGCAGGTGTCATGCAGTGCTCACTTCTGCTAACAGGGCTGGGGTGAGGAAAGTGGTTATTCCCCCTCTCACCACTCCCTATGGGTACTTTCCATTCTTTTAGAAGTATATTTACCTTTCCATGACACTGGAGAAGCAGGGGGGGTTTCCAGTCTTTCCCATGCTTGCAACAAAGAGAGAAAGATAGAGCAAAGTTCCAATGCACAAAAATATTCGGGCAACATCTTATGAAGTGCAAATGTTAAGAGACTTGTCCAAGGACACAGAGAAAATCAGTGGCAGAACAAACAAGCCAACTACAGAGAGGTGATCATTGACGGGCACTCTGCAAACCACAGGTACATGCATTGTACCAACATGCCTGATATACTCATTATACACCTGCCTGAACCTTCCTTGCAACCTTTTCATATGTGTCAAAATACATTGGAGCAGAGGGGGAAAAAAATCACACTCAGTCTCTTGTAAATGTTTAACTGTTTGAAAAAGGGAGGGGTGTGTTGATCATTCTCCATGTGCACTGACAGATATGCATGTTTTCACTCTTAAACTTGCAGTGAAGCCTGCACAGACTCCTACACAGGATGATTTCTAAAAGAAAACACATACAGTGATCCGGCTGATCACACTGGCAAGGTAAAAACAGGTCTAGAGAAAAAAGAAATGTAGGAAATAAACCACCTGATTAATGAGTACAAGCCTATGAAAGGGTTTTGTTCTTGGGAGTTTGTTTAAAAGAGCTATTGCACTTTCCAGGGAAGGAAGTAGTAAAAGCAGAAACCCAAGGCAAAGTTATACAACTCTACCAGATAGAGCAGCCGATGAAATCAGCTCCTTTTTATCTCAGCGTTCGTTCTGCTGCCAAGCGTCCTCACTATGGAGTTGGGAGACTCCAGGGCCATCTGTTCAGTCTTTCAGAGACCTGATTTTCAATAGTGAGCCTCTGTTTTGTGACACTTCTTCCCAGAGTTACATTTTTGCAGGGACATCTGCTTGAAGGTCAACTCAAACAAAAGTATCCCCTCTCAAAAGAGAGACTAACCTGTGCCAGGACTGGGGCTGAGTGGGGAGAGAGAACGACAAGGAAAACACATTTTTCACTCTTTTGGTTTGTCCGTTACCAGTCCCCTCCTTTCTTTCCTTGGGGCATCTTTCAGAGCTGTGACATCCACAGGAACCTGAATGCAGCTCTTACTTTCATAACTGTTCACCCCAGGGGGTCAGAAATCACAAGCCAAGCTCTTAAAAATTACAAGATTGGGTTAAAAGTCATGAAATTCCTGTAAAAATTACATTTCAGGGATCTTTCTCTTTGCTTTCTTCTCTTCAGACACTTAAGTTTGCATCTTGCTCAGTTCAGGATTTCTCTGCAGCAAAAGAAGGTTAAAACATACACCGTTATTTAGTAAAATGTGAGAAAGTCCTGTGGGAAGGAGAGCTGAAACTTTACCGAAAATCCTGTTACTGCAAGGTATGTTGTGGTGGCTGGCAATCCAGTTTTGGCTCAGCATGGGGATTAAGATGCCTTTAGGGCCCAGTGTTGGAAGATGTTGAGGATACCCTGCAAATGCAAAATGAGGCTGCTCAGCCCCTCTTCATCCTAAGTGTTCTTCAGGGGGGAAATTTTGATCTAGAAGCTGAAATTATACAGCAGCTTTCAGGGGACCTGAGTTCTGCTCAGCAGTTCCCACGCTTTGTCAGCTGAGGTAGGATTGATCTTAAGCCATAGCTACCCAGTGAGGCTGGTGTGTCATCTCAGCTGGTCATCACACCTGCAGAGAGACAGGTACCTCCACACGGTGTTACAGCCTTGTTACACACCAGCACTGGCTGATGATGGTTTGCCCTCTGCAAGTGTTCCCTTTCACTAATCACAGAGGAATCCTCAAAAACTGCCTAAGTTTAGGCTTTCACATTTGTGTGGCTAAAATTAAGGGTGATAGGTGGTGTTTTCTAGTGTCTCCAGTCTAACTCCCTGGAGTCGATGTGGGTGTAATGCTCCCTCTGGATATGACTGCCTGGTCCCTATGGCTCTGTGGCTGTATTGACTTTTCCTTGGAAAACTGTGAGTGCTGGTGCCAGAGATGCCATGGGAAGGGGGGAAAACTGCTGCTTTCAGTAGGGCTGTTGGCAAGGCCTGGATGCAAAGAGTGCAAGAACGTATTGGAGCTGGACTTGTTCAGATCTGGAAAGGAATCAGAAGAGTATTTTCTTGTTAGCGTGGCTGAAAAAATAATATGTAGGTATATCACACTAACCAAAGGGCTGCACATATGTACACAGGCAAGCACGCACACAAAAAAGCCTCAACACATGTATCTGTGTAGTTAAAATTAAAATTTATGCTATTATACTACTTTATATTATATGCACACATGCACAAACAGAACAGTTCAGCCATAGTAGCATGTCTTTGGTTTAGGACAAGCAGGAGATGATAATATTGAGACCTCGCTGTACCAGGGGAATTACAATTCCCTTCTGCAGTCATGGTTTGGAAAAGATTACTGAGCTGGTAGCAAGTTTCCAGCCCTTGACTCCCCAGTCAAGGCACAGAGGGATCTGGAAGCTTTATTGCTACCCAGTTGAGGGAAAGGGATGTGTGGAGGCCAGCTTGCAGAACCGCCTTGAAGTATTTAATCCAGTGCAAACAGCTGGAAAGTAGTGGTAGTTATCACTGATGGGGTTTACCTAGAGGAAACTGCAGCATGGATTGAACCTCAATGAGGAGGGATACTGGGGAGGTGTTTTGGGAAGGGATGGGGAGGCACTGGGGCCCATGGCTGAGGAAGGAATAAAAGGCCCGCTGGCAAAGGGCAGCCAGGGAAATTTGTTAAATTTGACTATTTGATTTGAAGTGCTTCAGTGGTAGCAGTGTTCATCTACATGATAAATCTGGCACCACTCTGAGCCCTTATGTGTCACCAGGCCCACCCATACTGTCTCAGAAATTTCAGACACGTCAGTCTTGAAGTGCGGAGGTCTCTGCAGAGGGAAAGTACAAGATGGTCATGGTGAGGACAAGTTTGAGCACGCAACCAGTGGAGACATAGACCACTATGCTATGGCCCACCAGCTCCCACCTTGAAGTCAGCTCTTCCTAAGCACAATACCGAAACACACCTAGGCTAAGTGTCAAAGCTATAGACCAAAAGGCAAAAGTCACAGAGTATTTAGGTCTTCTCTCTTTTCCTCATACCAGAATCACAGCTTAGATACTGGCTGACAAAGCGTGGACCATAACCCAGCCAGGCACAGCTCCTTGCAGCATCTGGGACATGCTGTGCCCTGGAAATGCTATGCCCTGGAAATGCTGTGTCCTGATGCCACCTGAGCTGGTAGTTCATCATCATACAGCTGTGCTGTCTCAAGGTGCAATTTTCTTCACAGCCCAAAGCACAGAGGAGCAAAGCTGGGTATTACCTGAATGGGAGGCCACTGAGGAAGCAGAATCAGCTTATTTCAAGAGAAGGGGCTGGATGCTGTGTCTATCAGTGACCTTTTGTCCTGTAAGACATTATCTATATGAAGAGAGATTAAACTAAATAGCTGTGGTCTTCACTTTCTGTGCAGATGGTACACAGATAACTCTGCTTTCTACCAGCCTCATTGACAGGTTAAAATAAACTGAAATATTGAAGCTCTGTTCTAGAATAGGTGCACCCACGCTCTGGTTTTCTTGCTGTGATTATATGGGAATAGCAGGTAAAAAATTCCCACATTAGCACAGTTTATTTCACTGTTGACCCAACATCCTTGAAAAAAGAAGCTTCCTACTTAAATCTTCATTGTTTTTATTAGACAACAGTTCTGCTTTCCAAACAGGCCTCTTTGCAACCATATTTGTGCTCAGTACTCATGCGTACATGACATCTGCCAATGCAAATCCTGTTGTTTGTATGGACAAGTCACAGTGAGCTCATATTAAGGAGAGATTTTTTTAAAAAAGCCAGTGAGCTGGCTTTGCCTCAGATGTTAAGTGATTCCTTGCTAAATCCCTCCCGACTCTTCCTTGAGAGATGAGGCCATTTAATTTTCCAAAGGTATGTTTTGAACCAACACTGTACAGTGTGGTAATGCCTATTGTGTTTCAAGAAATTAGTATTAATTCTTTTTTCCAAGCCTGATGATGGTAGGGAAGAAAGTGAGAAGTTGGAGAGAAGGAAAGAAGGAAAAGTGTGGATATAGGGGGAAGTAGTTGTGGGAATCAACCTCAGTGATAAGAAGGCTTGAGTTTTAATTGATGTCATGATGCTTAGGGAATCTGTGGCCAAACTCATGTAACAAGGCAAAAATGTAAAAGTTTTGTTGTAGTGAGCACTGTCTTGGGAGTGGCTGCAGAGGACCTGAGGCCTCCTCAGACCCATGCTTTTTTGTTGTCTTTAAACACTCATTACCTTTTGCCGACACCAGCTGTACGTGACGTACTTGTTGCCCTCCTTGCTAGATCTGCCTGTCCAGCAAGAGGAGAGGGCAGATTTCTTCCAAACTATATCCTGTTGCTTTCAGTGGCTGGGAGAAAACTCCATGATTTCACTGAAAGGATCGTGAGGTATCATGATTCCTTCAATACTTGAGAGAAGGAAATGCAAAAGGAAGAGGGAAAATAATTCAGTGTTTCATGGTGGAGTGATGTCCTCAGCAAAGCCATTGCCTCAGGAGTGGCTGTGGGTATTTAAAGAACAGGGAACAGAATTTAACATTCTTTATATGTTACAAACTAGCCCTGCTTGAAGGTTGGAGACTGGCATTTTTGACACAGGTGTCTTTTCAAACAGATTCCAGTCCCAAGCAGGGTTATCTCACCCCTGTTCCTACTGCTGAATGCCCACTAAGGAACATCTCCTCTTCTCTGCACATCCTATATGTCTCCTCAGTTCCAGAACCCTGGCCATTCTGGGTTACAAGGGGACAGGAGGTAACAAAAGCAAATAGGGAGCTTTGGGATCTGCTCCTCAAACTTCCATGGCAGACTTAATTTCTTCTGACTTTATGGTTTTGGACCTTTCTCTCCACTTTTTGGACCTTTCTCTCCAAAAAGACAATTGAAGACCAGCCAAGCTGACAACCTTGTTGACACCTTCATCTGGTCAAATGAATCCCATTTGTGAAATTCCCAATGAACAAATAACTTGATGCAAGAAAAAACATATTCCTGTAGGTACAGTACTTCTGCTGTTCTTTTAAGCATCCTTGGTGCTACGGAGCATGGGCATCCTTGTTGTCTGCTCACCTTTTTTTGGATAAGTGATGGTGCAAGCAAAGAACCAGAGAAGGTTTCAAAGGCTCTGAAAACTATCTTGGTTTATTTGAAATATTTAAAAAATTTAAAATACACTGAGAAGATCTGGATGAGATATTCTACACCCTCTTTACAGCCTATTCTTAACCCTCGTGAGAATTACAGGGGTTGTGCCTAAGCTCAATGAGGAGACCACGGTCTGCCCTCTAGCAAATAGCATTGCTTCTTTGCAATCTTTATTCCAACCTGCTTTCTACTTTCTCACATTTTGATGACTTCTGACTCCTAATGCTCTCTAATAGGTGTCTACTGGGGGTTAAATTACTTACTTAGCAGTTCCCCACAGTCAGATCTGAAAACACCGGTTTGCCTCAGAGGGTGGCTACTCTGCTGTCCATTTATGTTCTGTTTGAATGGATTGTCATGTAAGTCTTATTAACTTGTGCCAGATATTTTTTCTGGCACCTCTTGCAATCTGTGTCTCAAAGTAGCCAGGAGAATCCATATTCAGACAGAATTAGCAGAGAACACATAGTCCTTTTGGTTTTGTCAAATGTACCACATACTGGAGGGTAGAACAAAAGCTGATAGATCCATGGTATATCCCTCTCTTTTCTCTCTGTGCATGAGATGGCTCTCACTCTCTTCCTTTTAACCATGTTTCCTGCCAGCATTTCACCCCGGCGTGATGCACACCCTGGTATGTCTTATCATCTCACTTTTTTTAACTAGTACATTTTGGAAACTGAACATCCTGAAAGTTAGATAGGTCTTTTAGAAACCCAATGTATTATGTTAGTATCATTCCAGAGCATTTCAAAGCCAAACAAGAAAATAGCATGAGAATTATTTTGTTTTTCAGCCTGACCTACAAAAGATATGTCCAGATCTGAGAAGTGTTACCTTTTGAACAGTCAGTTCTCAGTGAGCGGCTTAAGAGTGTTTAAGCCTAGAGACTACTCTGTTTTGCAAGAGTAACCCTTGTAAAAGAGAGGAGGAAGATCTCAGTCAGTCTGTGATATCACAGGGTGATTACTCACCAGAGGAAAGTCTCAGCTTCTCAAATTTCCCTGGGTCTTAGAGCTGGATGTACACTTCTGGCTGGGTATCCCCTTCTCGCAGACAAGACCCTGAAGCCTAAATTATCTTTTCTGGGAAAAGACCTGGGGAGAAAAGCAGGAAGAGGCTCTAAAGGGTGATTCCCTCTAGAATTACGACTGCCAAAATAATCCGTTGTGGATTAATGAGCTCAAGACCAAGCCAGAGTCGTCCTCTTTCAGGAAGTCTAACCCAAACCAGTGGGCGGTGGTGGACTGGGTGAGGGAGCTGTAACCATTTCCATGGTGGTCTCCAAGCTGCACGTCTGAAAGAATACAGTTTGTTATGGCCTTTCATTTTAGCTCTGTTTTTCATTGGTGTTAGCAATCATATCAATTAACTGAGTTTTCAAATGATGTATCAAGGAGTCTCGTGGCTGATCTTTAAATTTTATAGAAATCTGCTGGGCTGCATTTGCTCCCACCAGGGGGGAATTCAGACCTCTTGCTCACCCAGTGCCTCAGCTTTACGGGTCAAGCTTATCTTTGAAGTCAACAACTTCAACAACTTCTTTGGCAGTTGGAGTTCATAGAACACATCTGATTTACGCTAATGCAGAGAATCTGGCATCACCCTCCTGCAGGAGTGAATGGCATTAGCCCAAGTCTGAATTTGGCCTTTTGACTTTCAAAAATTGGCTGCAAAAAGAGGCATCCTTGTCATCTTTAAGACTGATGATATATGACTCCAAGCACATTTGTCGTCTGTTTGCAAAGTGAAAATAAGCCTACAATTGTTGACAGTAAATGAAGTAATATTTACATAATACAGTCATACCTGTTTCCTGGTAAAGAGATCAATGCATATTTCTTTTTGCAATAACACATCCATGTTGTATATCTTCTCAGAGACAATAATATTTGAAGTGAAACATCTATCTAGCTATATAATTACTTCCATTGTTTTCCATTTGCTTTTTGTTCCCTAATAGTTTATTGCTAGTGGCCAATACTGAAAAAACAATCCAGAGGGATGCAAAACAAACCCTTGTTCCAGGTCCTTTCAAAGATACCTTGGTTATTAAAATTACTGTCATTAAGATTAGTGCTTAGAGACTGCTCCCAAAACTCAGGCCCCGTTGCTCCAGGTTGTAGTTGTACTTCTGATCCAAGGCATTGCCTGCCCACAGGATCTTACAGCTGGAAAAAGGCACAGCAGGGGCACAGCCACCACGTAGGAGATTAGCTGCAAAACAGCCATGAGGTGTCCTGCAGTTTTCCACCTTCCTTCTGGCTGCTCACTTCACCTTTTGTTTTTACAGCCAAATTAGCTAAGGTTAAAGTGAGTGGTGTGGAGAGGGGGTGGTGTGGTCTCTGGCAAACTCCATGTAATAGAAAATCTATATCATAGTGGATTGACCTACTACTTGGTGGCTTTCTTGCAGTCACCTCTGTCACTACAATAGTATTTCTGTAGCTGCACTGGGGGACTAAGGATATGGCATGGCTCAGTGGAGTCATTCTTTGGTGGTGCCTCTTTATTTCAACAGGCTGTGTCTGCTCTAGACTTCAAGAGGCTGGAGAGCAGGTGAGAAGAGACCAACCCCTTCTGTTTCTCTCAGCTGCCTTTTCCTTTGGCTGAGAAAAAAAAAAATCTTTCAGACCATATGGTTCCTAAATCACTTCATACAAATCAGTAATACGAGGTGTCTCCACTAATAAGACACTTGAGTGGCCTATCTTGAGTAAACACTGAAGATTGCAATCACAGTTTAATAGTTATTTCCCCCTCTTTCCACCTCCATAGCTGTCTATGAACACAGAGTTTCTAAAGAAAACCCTCCAGCTATTTTTTCCCCCACACAGCAATATCAACATAACAAACTCTTTAGTCAGGCAAGTTCCTCTCTCATCCCTCCACCTGCCCTTAAATTTTCACTCTGGTGTACAATGATGCTCTGAGTCAACTGGATACTTGCCTCCGCCTACTCAAGAGCGACTGTATTTCATGCCGCCTCTGTTACTCTGGGTGTCATGCAAATGGGGAGCAGCAGAGTTAAATTCCTAGCATGGAACAGCTGTTATGATCTTCTCACCATTTATTTGCTCTTAAAAGTGAGAGTTATTTCCCCTGTCCCAAAAACGTTTGGTGCTGCTCTTGCATACTCAGTGTGGATTGGTCACTGTCTATAAGAGAAAGCAAAGGAAGGCTTCTTGGTATGAAGAGAGGTAGCAAAGGAGAGTTTCCTGATAGGCAATGCTAAAGGAAAAACTGGTTTCCAACTCCAGCTACTACAACTGGTTTAAATGCCTTGGGCTGGCAATAAGGACACAGCAACTGCTGCATGAGCAGGATCTAACTGTCCTGAGACAAAGAGTGGGCAAGTAAGCCCAGCAGTCTGGGTCTCCAAGATTTGTCCTGCAGCCACTACTGATATCCTGTTGACCAACTCAAAGCAGCTGAAGGAATTCTTCCCAAGTTAGATCGTTTACCAGCCCTTTTCTGTCAGATGAGTCTCACCTGATCATGAACAAGAGGCAATGTGATGAGGGAGAGAATGGCTTCGGATTGCGCAGTTGTTACGTAACTCAGATTTGAAAGGTGAGCTGGTCTCATCTTTCTCTGAGATAGCTCTAGCTATTCCTTTTGAGGTTTCAAGTCCTTTGCTTTGGTAGTGGAGAAATTTCCATGAAAATGGGACCTTCAAATCATAAAATGCTGCATATTTGAAGAGACAAAATTAACTAGGCCTTTTCTTAAGTCTTGAGCCACAGGTACTGGAGGTGATGAATTCAGGTGTCCTAATATGACTGTCTCATTTATAGCTCATCTCTGAGCTATAAAAATAAGAGACCTTCTTCTGAGTGATAAGGATACTTAGCAGCAGTTCTGATTTTGTACCTATATCCTTACTCAATTCCACCTCCCCTCCTACAGCCCTCCCTATGCTTGGCCCCTGGGGACGAAACACACTATATGGAGTCCAAGGTTACCCTGACTCCTATGCGGCTGAAGGAGTCAAGACTTGCCTTCTTGCCTCCTCCTTTGCTGTGGGGTAAATCTCTGAAGCTCTCTCCATCATCCTCATTCCTCTGCCAGGCCCTATAGAATTAGCTACAACCACAAAACAGAAAAAGTGAAAAGCTGGGCCACCTCTCCCCATCACAAGTTCAACACACCTGGTGTGCTCTGGAAATACTGCTTGGCTCTTGAGAAGGTTTGCACAAGGGCTTAATAAATCCATTAGAGACTCCCAGGTGTTTGTAGGCTGAACAGGAAAGGGAATAAATTTTCTTCTTTTTTTTCATTATGAGAAATGCAGTACAGAGAAGCAAAAGAACCTTCCTGAAGTTACATCCCTGCCCAGATCTTTACGCCGCAGCTAGGAAATTAGCTTCTGAATATCATGCATTTATATTGATGTATGAAATACACGCTTGGTTTGTTTCTACAGCACCTAGCACAATAGGACTCATATCCTGAATAAACACTGATAATACACTGTAAGCAATCCTCTGTGATGGTATCTAGGTTAACGTGGATTATTTTTCAACTCTTGACCCTGTTATCTGTGAATGTCTCATCACATGTATTTATCTAATATTTGACTTCAGTTAATTTCTGTCAGGAGGAAGAATCGTTCTTGGGTAGAACTCCCTTTGTGTTTAAGGCATTTATGAACTTGTTTCTCATTGCACCTTTGTGGTCTCTGTGTGCTCCTGAATGGTTCTGGATGCTCTAGTCAATCTCTGGGTGAATCCTGTATATGATTGAAATTATCTTTCTGCAAAGAAGTGCCTCTCTATTTCAATTAACTATTGACTTTTTCCTGGTTTATTTGTGGCATCATTACTCATAGTATTAGCAGGAAATAAAATAGGTCAGAACATTAGCTGTACCACTTGTCAGGTAGCTGCTTTTTAAGAACAATGTGGCTTTCCAATAATTTCCCTGAGACTTTCCTACAAGTCCTTCTGGAGATCTACCATACTGTTCAAGTCCAGTATGTACACAATTCATTTGAAAGACGAGTCCAAACTATATATTATTTTTTTATTTGTCATTTGATTTTTAAAAACTGAGAAAGATAGCCATGAAAAAGAGAAGGGAAAGATATTGCAGCAGGGTCCGTAAGCTGCTCTGCAAACTCTTGTTTTTAATTTCTTTGCATTTGCAAAGCAAGAGCTCAGAATAAGTGTTGGCTTTTGGCCACCAGCTGGAAGCATTTGTAGTGATGAGTACTGTGGGCAGTAAAATGCTGCCACCCAGGATTGAAGAGAGAACATCTGTGGCTGTCGGACCGTTTCCATTCAGCCTTTAAACAGTCCAGTAGAGATTTGTGGATGTGCTTCTGAGGACTCTTCCCTTATCAAAGAATATACTTGTAATGCATTTGGGAGTGGGAAATAATAGGCAGCATTGGTGAATGCTGTTTCACTTTTTTTTTTAAGTGCATGTCTTCTGGTGGGTGATTCATCAGCTGCTATTATAAAAAGTATGTTGGGAAGCTTACAGCTGTGGGTTCAGACTGCATTTTCTGTGTCGTTGCTAGGGATTCTGCATTAAATATCCCAATTCTCTGCACTTAAAACTAGGAAAAATTGACATTCTGACTTCCCATAAGAGAATGGAATACGTGATTCACAGCCCTTCTTCTGCAACATTAATCAGGCCCTGTTTACAGGGAAAGGAGCCAAGGTGGAGGGGGGTTAGAGCCAAAGAGGTATGCTCAGAAAGCCAAATGGTGATGTCATTTGGGGCAAAGAGTAACGGCAAGCCACTTAACTGGCTGAGATGGCTTGTAGTGGGAGCAAATCCCAGTTGAAAGATGGAGAAGTATTAGGATTTCTTGGCTGTGCCATTGATTGCCCTGGTTTTACTACAGGTTGTTTATGGAGGAGGATAACAGAGCCATCAGCTGCGTCGGCAAGCACTTAAAGTTCAAGTTGGGCAGCTGAATCCTGAAGATTTGCTGTGAGACCGGGGGGTGAGGAGTTTGTAGTTTATGTGTTAGGTTTTAAATCTCTAACAATTCTTCTGTGTTATGTGAAGTTGTTTTAGAGGGTTCTTTACATGGATGCAGTGGTCTAATTTTCTTCTCGAGGTTGGTCCTGTTGATCTGTGGGTTACACCTTGCACTGTTATGGTGCCAGTTGCTGTACATGTGTGTAAGGGATTTACTCTTCATCCTGGGTGTTTGCAGCCCCATGGAAAAAGGGAGACTTGTGATTGCCTTCTTACAGATGGACTAAGGAAAATGATAATGGATTTTCTTGGGGCCACACAGGAAAACAAAACCTACGTGTGTCAGCTGGGGAGGAACATAACTTTCCTTAGCTACTTAAATGGAGGATGGCCCACTTGACTTCATGTGAAACCTCTTTTATACACAGGGAGCACAAATCATTTTCAAGATGGAAAAAAAGCTGAACAAATGGATTTCTGTCCCCTCTTCAGCTAGAGGCAATCCTGGGGTTGAGTGTGTCAAAGTTTTTACAAAACGTGGTGATACTGAGGACATATGCAAGAAAATTGTAAAGGCTGATCCCCATCCAGGCACTGCAAGGGATATGCAGGAAGGTTTCCTCCCTGGCCTTTGGTGTGTCTTCTCAGGCATCCATCTCCTTGCAAAATGGGTCCTGACTCTCTGCTTATAGAGGTATAGAACAGAGCCTTAGGAAGAAGATTTAGAAAGCCTGACCAATCCATCTGCATACTTTGTATGACATGAGGATCTTTGGGCAAGACAGGAGATAGCTGCTGCATCCACAGATATCAGCTTGCACCCTGCAATCTGAGGTTCCCCTCTCAAACCCAGATAAAACAGATCATTACCTACATCTGTAAACTGCAAAAATGACTGTGGTTTCTCTTTCTCCTCAATGACAAACCTTGTTTCCAAATGATTTCAGGTTTGAAGTTGGAAGCAGAATTTATTGGTCTTTATAGCATCACCACATTTTGTTCTGCTCATTTTTTTGAGGTGGCCCTTTCTGCAGCTATGATAGAAGACCTTTCTCTCTACAAGCAATGTGTCCACATGCCAATGCTTCTATGCTGTCAGACAAAAAGGTAGCAAGCACCATTTATAAAATGCTGAAATATCTTATTTTTCCCTTAATCCAAGTCATGCTTGTGGAACTTTTAGGCATTTCTAAAAATCACATACTGTCTTAGTGGGAACTGTTTTCTCCTGGGCACTGTATCAAAACTGTTAAGCTATGGGAGACCCAGTCTGATAAAGAAGGGAAGTTTGTTGGTTGGTCCAGTGGAATTTCTCTACTCTAAGTAAGACTTGTGGTTTAATCTTGGTCTTACAGGGAGAGAGAACAAAAAGCAAGCCAACCAGGATTTGGGATTGTATGATCTTATCAGTGATATATCTGCTACTTCTTTGCCTAAGTTCTGAGGCCTCACATGCTTAGGACATAGGATCTAGGAGCCAAAACAATCTCTAGAGTGAAGATAGTAACATAGGCCATCCACTTCCAAGATGTAACTCCAGTATCTAACCCAACATGAGTATGTTTCTTCACTTGCTATGGAAGATGTTGGCCACTGGTGGTACAGTAGAAGCTGAAAATACTTTGAATAGTACATTTAGCAGTGGCAGTAGCAGATAGTTCCTTATATCTCAGTAACTGATTAAGGGTTTCCTCTGTAGTCAATCTGAAAGAAATCTGTAGGCTCCTCAGCAGGTAGAATAATAAGATGATAATGATAGAAAATAATAATTGATGAATGAAAGAAAAGAATGCAGAAAAGGAGACAGTGTCTGGACTAGTTGAGGATCACTGAACGCCTCAGAGACACCTCTATGGGACACTCAAAACAAGACATATGAAGTCTGGGTCCTATCCTGAACTCCTTTTATGATTTTGGTCCCATTATTTCATTTTATTAAACTTTGGTTTTCCTTTAATTCATGATATAAGAAAATGGTGCGTGGGGAAATCTAGTGGGTAACATTGGGACATTTTGAGCTCTTGGGTGGCATAGGATGCCTTTATGAAGCCCGCTTCTCAGCTGTTTAGCTTGACTTTGGTAAAGGCAGTGGTTTATACAAGTTGATGACCTGGCTCCTCTGTTTCTAGTATGTCAATACACATCCATCCTTATGCCAGCAACATCTAGGCACCAATTGCAAGAATTTAATAAGTTTAAGGAAGTTCCTGTTTTGATTTTTTGTTGTAACCAGTGTTATCACGAATACAAACAATAACCAGAACAATTGTAGTCATCAATGGAGCTACTGGTGAAGAACACAGGGCTTTCCTGCTTAGACACAACTATGAAGAGCACTGTTTACTTAGCTAGGACTGTCCTTTTATAGTTACCAACAGGAAATGTTTGCAATGTTTGTGTAAGAAGGAGACTTCGAATTATCCCACATGATCTCTTCAAAGAGATGTGCGAACTGCATGTGTGTTTTAAAGAAAATCTCACAGCCTTATTTTTACCTTAAGAATAAGCACATCTGGTTCTGGTGTACTTGCCAATCTGTTGTCTATGTTCTCACCTCTAAATGGAAAAGCTTTGGATGAAAAACTCACTTTTGATTTTTGGTTCCTCCTGAGCTAATTTAAACCTCTATAGATAAGGCAAACTTGACTTAAACAACCTCTATTATACTGAAGACTAAGACACTTTCAAAGTTGCGAGTGAAGTGGCACTGGATGGAGTGGGAAGAGGAGACAACCCATGGTTATCCAGAAACAAGAGCATGGGACATCATGGTTTTGGTCAGCTTCAGGAGCAGAGTGCAGGGAACTCAATGGACTGCTAACAGACTAACCCGGATGTCTCTTTATAAACAAAAAGTACTGTTGCAAGTATAAATTAAGGCCTAGATTGTTTAGGTCTTGTTTTTTCTAGTGGAGATTCATACAACAAACAAATCATAGTTCAAAACGTCTCTCAGCCTCACCTCAGTAAACCAGTGATGCACACAGACCAAATATAAGACTCATTTCAATCAACAGGGCTTTGTCATTTGAAGCTTCAGAATTACCTGCTAATACCCTATAATATGTAGTTGATGAGGTGAAAGTTATGGTACCCTAGATAATGGAGACTACATATGAGCATTAAAGCTCACAGGTAAGTAAGGATTGGTCCATACACACAACTTTGCTATATGGTAGCAGTCATAATCCAGTTTAAGATTTGAGTCCTATCAGGAGAAGGAACTATTTTATCCACATTTTACACATGGGGGAAGGGAGGCATTTAAGGGACTTGCCCAAGGTCACACAGGAAGTCTGTGGTAGAACCAGGATATGAATACAGATTTCCTGAGCCTCCATTTGATATGTTAACCACAAGCTCTTCCTTCCTCCCTTGTTTGGGAGAAATGAAAGTTTTCTTTAATATGGAGGTGCCCTGCAGGGAAATGGGCTACAAGGTTCTTTGTATGTAGAGAAGATGCTGCAGACAAATGATGTTTTTGTATTTGTACCAGAAGAATTTTTGTGTTTGTACCAGAATAAATCAGCCACCTATGCAGTTGCCTACCCCTTTCTCTTTGACACATTGGTGGTGCAGGGTAGCTGTTTTGGAGTTCTAAGGCTGTTGGATGAGAGTGGGCATGCCTGGGAAGACCAAAGACTCTGGGAGGTGTTTTTTACCTATTGGTCCACATGTGGACATCTGTATTTCAATCTAAGCTGATTGCCTGAGGACCAGTTAAAGGTAGTGATAGGTTAAGTTGGGAGATTAGACAAATCACAGAAGGCTAAGGTGCCTTTGCCCCTGTTGGACCTAATATCTCAAACACAACAAAATCCTGTAATTTCATGGAAAAATCTGTTACTTGATCAAGGAATTCTTTTCTTTCTATGTATGTCAGACATTGTATTTTCTGTCCTAGGAATTGATGGAAAAGCATCCTGCAGCAGGGACAACAGAAAAAGCTCATGCTGGATGAGCACCTTTGGTGTCAATGAGTAGGAATGCCACTCCAGCATCTCCTGATGAAAAACTCCACCTCCTCCATCAGAGACACCCTGGGGAAAAATGGGTCAGAGGCAATGTATCACCACGTCTACATAATTTTTGTGAGACAAAGACTTCCTTTGGGTGATGTTGCTGATGGATCTTTCAGGTAATTACTTTTCCAAGGGAAAGTTCTTTTTCCCCTGGGATTCATTGCCATAGTTGTATAGGATAATCAGGAAAACGTAAGCAGCAGCTTGAGTTTCCTCTGTCTGCTTGTGTAATCAAACCACCATTCACATGAGAGACTTTTTAAGCCGCACACGTATACAAAGGGAATTATGTTTTCAGTGGCATCACCTTCAATTATGACAATACAGTAATAATATGGTATTTTCTTGTGCAGGTTGAAAGAAAAGGACTCTACCAAGCAAGTTTTTGTGGTTATTTTTTGTGTTCATCTACTCCCCTTCCTATCATATTGCCCCAACTTTAGCACAGGTGTTAGAGAGAGCCCACATGCCTTTTATTTTCTAGGCATATTGCTAACTGTAACCATCTCACCTCCAAATTCATCTAGGCAAAACCCAGCTGCTCTTCCTAGACTACTTTTGTGCTGAGCAAGGGTTCTACTCACTCATGAAACTTCCTCATCTCACCACAGTATCATTGCTCCCTATCTGTCCCCGTGCTAAACAAATGGGAGTGCATCCAGTAACCAGCCATAGGGTTTTTCCTCCAGGAGAAACATTGGCTGAAGAAGATTGCAGTTCCCTAGCAAAGACTCATATGAGATGCAATCACCCAACCTAACCCCAGGGAGTAGCGGCAGAATGATGGCAACAGGAATAGTCTAATGGGTGGCCTGAGAGAACAAACCTTTGTTTTACTGATCTGCTATCAACTGGTCCAGGGTAAGAAGCTTCTATCTGAAAAACTGAGACCAGTTATTCTGCTCAGTTAATGACCATGTCCTTGATACAGTTTCACAAGTTTAGCATAAGAAAAGAAAGTGCCATCCAGGAAGTTGTAGTTGGTGCTTGAATAGATTTTGGGGGTTGGAAGAATAACAGGCATCCTGTTAAAAATTAATCTCTAGGACTTTGGCAGCACAGTATGAGTGTTACTTCAGTGTTTTACAGATAGTTATCTGTCTCACAGGCACACCCCATTATTATAACTTTTATTGAGCTAACAAAGATGGGCCCGGATACAGGGAAAAAATATTTTTGA
Source organism: Dromococcyx pavoninus (assembly GCA_033558185.1). Taxonomy (NCBI): domain Eukaryota; kingdom Metazoa; phylum Chordata; class Aves; order Cuculiformes; family Neomorphidae; genus Dromococcyx; species Dromococcyx pavoninus. The sequence goes on along the minus strand of JAUMJL010001310.1, from coordinate 32,368 downwards.
AAGTGCATCCTTCTTTAACCAGAGGTTTATCTTCCTTTGGTCAAATATAGACTTCTTTTCCTTTCTCTGTCATTTTTCTTTTTTTTCTTATAGTTTACATTCTTTTCTCAGAAAGACATTAAAATTGTTTCTTGATAATTTTTATGTATTTAAAATATTATTTGAGTCAAAAGTTTAATTTAAGGACAAATTAACATACTTCATGTTAAACCCTTGTGATGTGGGACTCTTAAAAGTGAGTATGTAGAACTAAATTGGTCCCTAAAAATTATAATGAAAAATTGTGATAGCCTTCTTCCTTTGTTATTTAAAGTATCACACTCAGTTATACCTGAGTTCTTTGACTCCAGCTAAATATTGTTGTCTTCTATGAGATGTCCTTGTGGATTTGAATATTGCTAACATGTGTAAGCATAGTAGACTGTGTCTTGCTCTAATTGATAACAAATTTTCAGAGAGCTGCCAATGTGCTGAAACCCTTACTGAGTCCCAAGAGTTTATTTCCCTATAACTATATTCTATTAAAAAAAAATCTTATGCTTAAAGAGTTTGGTCAGGCGGTCACAGCTGCATATCCTGTGACCACACAGATTGCAAATATGGATCAATGCATGTCCTGTGCACCCTGCTTTGAAACAAATGCAGAAGGATGTAAAATAATTGGTGAATATCTGTGTCTAGTTGGGAAAGATGAAATCAGGACTTTCTTGAGTTCTTAGAACAAAAGGAAAAGATCAAAACCCATTTGTGGATTACGGTAGTACAGATCAGGGTGGGCTGCAGGCTGTGTTTATACAAATTCCCATTTTCTTCACATGCACTAAAACCCAACAGAAATCCTCTGATACTAAGACATATGAGATCAGCTGCCCCACGCTGACCATCTGGGATGCACAGATACACTTGAAATCAGAATCAGGGAATTTTACCAATGAGGTACTTCACCTCCGACCACAAAAGCTAAGACTTCAATTTCATTGTTCTGAAACTCAGAACAGGACTGTAGGCAGAGAAATGTCCCCTGTCTAAGGGTGAGTGCAGACAGCTAATGGCTCTGGAACAACATGCAGCTCATGAGTAGTTTAGATGTCCTCTCATGAAGGGCTGTGGTACTTGTTGGCATCAATTTGTAGTTTGAGGGAAGTGGTATATGGGCTGCTGAGTAATCTGAGCTGTGAAGGAGGCAAGGTGACAGCGGCCGCTGAGCCCAGTGTCCTTGGGCTACCATTTTAGGCATCTAAAGATGTCTCATTTGAGAAGAATGAGCCTGGGCCAGATGTCCGTTTAGTTCAGATGGATCTCATTTGTTGAAATCATTCATATTTTTAGGTAGACATGTACACAGTACAGTGTGGAAATATATGAATATATAGATAATTTCTTGGGTCCTGGAAACCGTATTCCTTTAGGAACACAGGACTCTTGACCCTACTGAAGATTAAAACAAGTACATGGAGCTGTGCTCCTTTCAGTATCCAAAGTAGTGCTGTGCTCTGTAGACATATCTAGTGCTTTTGTGAAAATCTGGTTGTGTATGATAATTAGAAATACTAATTGTGAAGGAAATTTCCATTCTCTCCATCTTCCTCACAGCTCTTGACAGCAAATCAGGTTTTACCTTTTGAAAGGAGCCATTATTATTATTCCTGTTGCAAAAGATTTTCCAAACTCCACATATATTGTTATGTCTCTCAAATGCATTACATCACACAACTCTTCTGAAAGGTGTCCAAATCTTGCATTAAAACACTTGTGGGAAAAGTTGAAAAAATAAATGGTTTATGTGGAATGGCATTTGGAAAAAGGAATGAAATGCATTGCACTGATATGGTGGAAAAGTAATGTACTAATGGATGCTTCGGTTTTCAATTAAGTGTTCCCTTTCCCTCACTAAACTCCATTCTGAAGTCGTGCAAACTTATGTGTACCTTTCCCCTCTTTCCTTGTTTTCCACTGGATAATGTGTAACTCTGAACACGATGCTATGAAAACTGTAACGAAAGCAGGTGGTTTTACATTAAATTAGGAGAGAATCTGACGTCCCCATATTTGAAATACTGACTTGCAGAACTCTAGAAAACAGCAGACCCAATGTGTGCCTCATTGCTTGATTGGACCCATAGAGAATACCTCAGAAAGCCATTGCTGCTTCAGTTGAGGCTGAGAGGAGGAACAATGTTTAATATCTCCCTCAGCACATGCTGAGCGTGGTGAACTTTGGCCTGTGAAGTGTGGGGACTGTCAATGTTTAAAGACTTTTACTAAGGAGACTTTTGTTCTAGAAAGATTTATCCACACTGTGCTTTTACGGTGTTCCCATGGGCCCTGTGAGGCCAAATATTCTGACTGCGTTGACCTGAGCTTGAGATACCCTGGGGACAATGTGGGATGTAGCCTTTCTGGCGTGCCATGGAGGGAAATTTAGGGCCTCTTGGCCTTCATAACATGCTCCAGGATCTCTTAATGTGCTTTTCTGGACAACCCTGAATCTTTAAAGCCACCTGTCTGGAGCATCCAGAATCTTTAAATACATATCCCACGAAGCTGTGTGTAGCTATCTCAGCACTCCTCAGTGCCTGGCATTTCAAAGGTTTGAAAAGAAACCTGTGCATATCCAGCTTTTACTCAAACTCAGCCTAGTTCAGAAGAGCATGGGATGACTGCTTGACTGCACACCCCAACCAAACATATGACAAAAGTACTCTGCTGGGCTTGCTTGGACTGTCTCCAAAACCAGTCTCCCAAAGTTCTCATCCTGGCATGGACTAGTAACATAAGCATTGCAAACACCTGCTGAGCAGTGACGGTGGCTAAGGAGAGGCTTAAGGGCCCGAAAGAGGGTTTTAAAGTTTAATGTTCTTTTTTTGAGGGATGGATGGTGTTGACTTTGTGAAAGAAAGCAATGTGACTGCATTTATGAGTGGTCTTATACTGGTAGTATATGTTTAAAGGATCAGCATCTTCAGGGGTTTCTCTCTTTGCTCTCTCAATTTTCAGATTTTGACATTTTAGGTGGAAGCAAGGCACCTTGTTGCTCAGGCTGAGTAATTCTGGGAAAGCTAGCTTGTTAAGAAAGTTAAGATTAGTCATCTTCTGAAGGTGCCTATCACCCAGGTGATGTTTGGATGGGCAACATAGATGAGATGTGTAACTCAGATGGGTCAAGGTAGGGGATATTCCACATTTATCTACCCTGCACTTTGCTGCCTGGGAATTCAAAGTGTATAGGGATCAAAACCAGAAGTTGTCAGTCCAAATTTGCGTTACTGCAGACTCACAAACATGCTTTGTTAGCCGCTTCCACTAACGTCTTTACTTATTAATTGATAAGTATTAGTAAACAATTGGAAGCTGCAAAATCGTGCTCATATAGTCCAAAACCACAGTAATAAATTTGGAATACATCTTCTGACCTATTCCAGTATAAAGAGTATGTTACAAAAGGCATTCCCATATGACTGTGTGCGCAGAAATTGTATCGCTTCAAGCAAGGACACAACACTAACACTGTCTGTCCTTAGTCATTAGAAACTTCAAACTGAGAGTTTTAGTCTCTGTCCCTAGCAAAGGTCATGGATCAAGTGAATGAGAAGAAGGTATGTTATAACTTTCAGAAATGTGCAACCTACAGAAAAGTAATAAAGTTTTTTTAAAAATGCTTTTTTTAACCTTGGATCATGGGCAATTCAATAGTATGAGACACAACTAGAGAGCTGCAAATAAGGAATGATTGATTAACCTCTACATCTCTTTAGCAAGCAGTTCAGTGTACAAGTTTTCCATTGGGTGTGCTGGGAAAAATCAATAATAAAGTTTTATAGTTGGAACCTTCTTTTACTTATTATAGGCTGGTATCTAATCCATATCAATGGATTTTATTGTAATTCAGGCTCTGTTAATGAGTAAAGGAGAAGAGTCTCAGGTTGTTTGGTTTCACAAAACTGTTGTGGAGTGGCAGTCGTCCTGAACTTCCTTCCTTTGGGACTTCCAGCTCTAAAGGAGAGTTGGGATTTTTAGCTACAAAGATATATTTTAGCTGAAAAATATTTCTGTTAATAGGAAACCAACATTATGCAAAAAACCTGAAGGGATCCCTTTTTTCTTTAGTGTTTGGATACTTTTTGGGATTAGCCAGATGTAGAAAGAAAAGTCCCCAGAGAGAAAATTCTCCAATAGGAAAACTAAAACAACAACAAAAAATACTTGATTTGGTATTAATTTTTGATCACGATTCAGAAAGATTATTTTTTGTGACAGTACTCCCTTGTATCTGTTGATATCATCTAGACAGTTTTATTTCTGTTATTGGAAATGGGAATTTTTTTTGTGTCCAGTTTATGTGGGGATGTACAACAAAGGAGCCTTCCCATTGCATATTCCCAGACTCAGGTCATCTAAAAGTTGAGAATTAGTCCAACACGAATGCACTCCTTACTTTTGTGGAGAGAGGGTAGCTTCAAAGGAATATTAGTTTATTCTGAAAGAATTGACCCTTATTGCTTTCTAGATGTCCCTGTCTCTTTGCCATGACAACAGAGGGAATGTAGACAATTATCTTGGACTGGATGCCTTAAAACCTAAAAAGTTGAAGATATAATCTTAATTTTATCCTTAATTTTATGTACCGTAATTTAGAGGAAGGAAACCTAAGCTCTTGTAACCACTGCTTGTTTAAAACCATCCTTCACTTTGACCTCTAGACAATTATCCTGTCTGGTTTCCATTACATTTCTAGACGCTCTGATTTTCACCAAAACACTTTTTAAAGACCTTCTTCACTTGTTCCTCTGACCACTGCAAGTCCTTCCTTGGCTTATTTCTTCTTCTGGAGTAGTTGAGCTGATCCACACTATTAAGGGTCTAGATAATACTGCTGGCAATAATATGTCTTCTCATTTTTGTATCATTTTCCCTCCTGAAGTTCTAGTTTGATGCTGCACTGTGCTGCATCAACAAGATCACCTTTTTAGTAACATTGGTGCCGTCCACATTGAGTTCAGAGGATGAGGATCAGGACACGTGCGTGGAAGTCTCAGCACTTCTCCTTCTCAGTCCATGATCAACTGACTGTTTTTAGGAGAATGATAAGGGGACTGAATTTTAAAAAACCTTTCAGAATATTGTAAATTTGCAGATTAACAAACGTTCACATGTGTCTTTAGGCCTGTCAGCAATGAGGGACCTTCTTTACAGGACACACGAAGGAGAAGGGAGGTTACATGAAGACGCTGGAGATATCAGCCTTCCTACATCTTCAGTCCAGGTATTTGGAGCAACTATCACAATAGGAAGTTGGTTGTATTAGAAAAGACCAAATACTGCTTGCAGAAACTGAAGGAATTCTCTTGGATTTATTTCTATTTCTATATCTAAGTTCATTTTTTCATTCCAGAGCTGTTTCCAGCATGGCATCAATTGCTACTGACAGCCCACGAGGCACCTGGCAAGGTCAAAAAGATGGACATTTTAAAGAAACCAGACAACAGTTTCCTTTTATTTTATCTTGTAAACACATTTGTAGCCTAGTTAAAACAACAAAGTAAGACATTTCATAAATTCAGTTCCTTAATTGAATGATAGATCAGAGCCTCGGCAGGTGTGGTTCTGTATCCTTCCCTTGCAATCAATTTTGCGCCATGCGAAATTCACTTCCCAAACCCATTTTTCATGGTGAACACAAACTTTTCATGTATTTTCTATCATCAAGGCTTCTGCCACTGCTTGTAATGTAATTCTGTCGCTTGCAGAATCTCTGGCTGCTGCAGATTCCTCTGCCACTGTGCCTTTGAGCGTCCCATTAGTGATTTCACTATGACTGAGAGCCACTTCAGCTGACATTGTTGGCCACACATCACGAAAATCTTCTGCCAAGTAAAGCTCAGGCCAGTCTGAGGTTTGGCAGGCCACTTGACTGGTGTGCAGGTCATGTTTATTAATTTGTATTCTGAAAAAGCAATTACAACTTTTTTTTTCACTGTTTTATAATGGTTTTATGGTGACATAACCGAGTAAAGTACTTTTTTTTTTCTTTTCGAGAGACTTAACACTTTTAAAGGAAGTTAACATGGTTACCCGGGACAACATTTGCAAATTTTTCAGCAATAGACTTGTTTATGAATGTACACATTTCCTTTAAGATCATCTATGTCTAAACCACAGTGTGTGGACATGAGTCAATAAAGGAAGCAATTCTTGTAAGCTTGGATGGCTTTGTACAGTTTCTTAAAAACAGGCTATGGCAGCAGAATTGCATGACAAGACGCTGTCATCTGAAAACATGAACTGCTGTATAATAATGGTATATAATGTTAAATTAGTGAGAAAAGTGGTAAACTAAATATAAATGGAGTGTGTCGGTACGTGAACTTCAGGATGTCTATAAAAATGTCACCGAGTTTTCAATTTTCAGTAAAAAATTAGAATAGAACCCTTTTCTCTTGTTTTTATAACCTCATATTTTCAAACCAAAGTCAAAAGTTTGTTTGGATCTTTGCAATGTGAATACCTGCACAAAAATAAGAAAGGGAGGGAGGGGGTGAGAAAAACCTCATAAATTTTCTATCCTGTATTTTTTTTTTTGCAAGTGTCTGAGTCTGTATGAAGGTCTTCAGGCAGCTTGAGTATCATAAGTTTTTTTTACACAATAGAATCTGGCAGATGATTTAAGGAAAATGTACATTTTGGCATAAAAATAAAATTCCAGGGTGACTTAAAAAGATTCTTAATGGCTGATTTTTGCCCCAAGCCAGCACTATGTGATGCACTGGCTATATAAAAATGAAAAGGAGATTTTAATTTTTTTTAAAAAAAGAAGGAAAAATAAAGACAATAAGCAAAAATATAATCTGAAGCCTGAAATAATGCCAAGAAGGGCACGTTCTGCAGGCTGATGTAGGGCAGAGCAATCAGAGCTAAGCCTTGGTACGTTAAGCGGAGAGCAGAGCAGCTGCACTGTGTTTTACCTTTTTGAAACTTCTAACAGGAAGCAGCCCTGACGTGAAGCAGGGAACTAGTCCTTCAGATTCTGGAAAGCTCTTGATGTTTTCAGCACTCAGCACTTAACAGGAGGTACCCATGACTTCTCCAGTGCCCAATTTTACAGAGGGTCTGTTCTGCTGCAGTCTCTGCAGCTCCAGATTTTCCTGGCTCAGCTTCCCCAGTGCTGACCCAGAGGAGATGGTCACAGCTTCTGCTAAGCCTCCCCATCTCCTAGGGTGGATTTCAACCTCAGTGCACAAAGCACCTCAGCTTTAGGCCAGTCTCCCTGTTAACACACTTTGAGGACTCTAAAAATTATGCAACAGAAAGAGCAAAGGAACTGCTTTGCCATGCACAGCTGTGGTATTGGTAACGTCAAGTCTCAGCATATTGACAGAAAAACATCAGGCTAGATGTGAAATTCAGGACAGCAAAGTGAATTTATAAGCATCCTGAAGGCCAAAATATAAGGGCTGCTGGAGCTCTATTTGCATGAGCACAAACCTTTCTGTATGCAAACACACGCATGCACAGACACCCCTACTTGCACAGGTTTACACATACAAAGAATGCTTTTCTGATTTCTTTGCTCTTTTTTTTTCTCTTCTTGATAGGCATGTTGTGGAAAATGTGTGTCTCTGTGGGTCTGGTGACATGCAAATGTTTATGTGGGTGTTAAAAAAGAAATGGAGAAGGTGTGAGGCATATATTCAGAGAGCCAGAAAGCCACACACAGGCTTCTAATTATAGCATCCTCGCGGTGAAATAGAGAAAACGAACTGCAGCTTCTATCTGCTGCTCCCAACTGAAGTTTGACAAGAGCGGATAAAACCTTTTAGAGTCTCTTTGTAGTTTTAACTGACAACAAAAACTGATGAGTTAGCTGTTTCCTTTGCGACCCTCTTAAGCAGGTGAAGAAGTCAACCGCTGTGTAAGAGGAGTGGAACAAGCTGATGCTGCCTCATTGCCTGTAAATGCACTGCTTCCCCTGCAGAGCCCAGGTCAAACAATATGTAAATACGTTGTACTCAGCAGAACAGCCAGTCTCTGTCTCCCAACCTGGATTCCCAATCTTAAAGTGAAGCACTCAAGTTTGAGGCACTACAGGGTGTGTGGACATTTCCATTCTCTTCTAGTTGCACCTGTTAGAAAGAGAAAAACAGAGATACAGGGTCCTAGTATCACAGCTGAGATCTGAGGTTATCGTTCAAATCCACTGATGATTTCTCATGCCAATAATAGAATGACTGCAGTTTTGCTCTGTGTTTTTCTACTATAGATTCTCCTAAAATGGGATCGATTAGGTATTTTCTTACTGGTATGATCCTGTTACACCATGGAATTTGTTTTATCAGCTTTTACGCATTTCTTTCCTGAGGGGATTAATTCAAATATTTTTGTGCTTGAAGGTGAGATATTTAGCAAGTGAGTAGGCATCTCACCACCCACCTCTTCCCTCAGTGAAGGTTGGACTTTGCAGTCCTCAGTGCTGGCCACCCTTCTGACTCAGAGACTTGTGTAGGACATCCTTGCTTCTTCCTCAACTCCTCACTTCATGACACGATGCCATCCTCTGGATCACACCACTTGTGTGCAAACATGGATTGGTCCATGAGGAGTTGGAGGCCATCAGGTTTTTTTGTGCCTGGGTGGTGAAGGTGGGTTTGACACTTGGAAAATGATAGGGTGGGGAGCAGAACATCGAGATCCAGAGTCTGGCCTAGTGACGGTGAAACAACTAACCTGGAGCTGAGCTCTTTTTTTGCCCTCAAATATTTTTATTTTATAAAACATAAAGAATGCAAGTAAACAGAAATATTTTGTGAGCTGGTACCGGTTACAGCATACACTTTCTTAGAGGAAAAAATCTTAAATTATTAAATAGCTACAAAACTCCATTTTCATATATTAAAATTAAATACATTGACATTTTATTTAAAAGACAGTTTTGATTCATAACTTGTGTCAGTGTTGCTTTAATAAATAACATCTAAAAGACTGAGAAAAAATGTATACCTGGGTTAATTTTGGATGAAATAAATATTTTTGGAATTAACCTTTGAAATCTGTTGACTCACCAAAAATTCAGAATATTTTCATTCTGAGTTGATCTGAATTGAAATTTTATCAAACTATGCATTTTAAATATTCAAGTGAACAAATAAAACAGTTATTTGCATGTCCCTAGGTTAATATTAAGCAGTGAGTTTTGCCTATTTTTATCTCATCTGGAGTTGCTGGTAAAGAAATTACTTTGATTTTCTATTTCATTCTAACACTTCTTAGTGTCATTCATTCACTGTTTAAACTGTTTTGATTGAACAAACTGGTCATATGGTGCATTGTATGTTCTTTGATTGGAACAGAGAATAATTCTTGAGGATGATCAATCTTGAAGGCTTTTAATATCACTCTACTTCTATTTTTAGGACCAGATCACAGTATCACAGTATCACAGTATCACAAGGTTGGAAAGGACCTCTGAGATCATCAAGTCCAACCTATAACCCAACACTAACACCAACCATCATCTAAACCATGGCACTCAGTGCCACATCCAATCTCCCCTTAAACACCTCCAGGGTCGGCGACTCCACCACCTCCCTGGGCAACGCATTCCAATGGCCAATCACCCTTTCAGTGAAGAACTTCTTCCTCACATCAAGCCTAAACTTTCCCTGATGAAGCTTGAGTCCATGCCCTCTAGTTCTGTCACTGGTCACCTGAGAGAAGAGAACAACCCCTGCCCGACTACAACCTCCTTTTAGGTAGTTGTAGAGAGCAATGAGGTCTCCCCTGAGCCTCCTCTTCTTCAGACTAAACAGCCCCAGCTCCCTCAGTCGCTCCTCGCAGGGCTTGTGCTCCAGCCCCTTCACCATCTTCGTTGCCCTCCTCTGAACACATTCCAGTATCCTAACATCCTAACATCTTTCCCAAGTATAAAAGAAGTATCCCTCTTGTGTGGACAAAGACACAGCAAACTAAAGGTACATGTTGGTACGGGCAGTGGCTATAGATGCAGAAATGCAAGCTGTTCTAACATAATTCTCTTAATATATTAGTATAACTGCAATTCTTTGAGGACTACAATCTGCACCCAAAGTTTTGAGAACAATATTACAATTGTTAGAGATAAAGCTTGGACCCGGCCTCTGGGTGTAAATATTACTTCTAATTTATTCATGGCTAAGAAATTATGGTATTTGCTTTCCTGAATATTCCTTAGTATTCATTTGAATTTGCACATTTTCTTCTCTGTCGATAAATTACTTTCATAGGTATTGATGGGGAGAGATCACAGGGAGTGACAGATGCTGCTGAGATGCTTTCCTTTAAAGCAATAACTGTTTCTTTGGAAAATTCTTGTTTAATCTTGGCCACTTTTAGTTCTGTCCTTATTGCATTCCTGTCTGTGTGACAAAGTTTGAGAAAATGCCCGTTTAGGACAAAAATGCACCCAAACCAGAACTTACTTTAAAAGCATAGATCCTACATAAAACCCAGCAGTCAAAAAATCTTCTAGAGTCAAAACACCTATAGAAGAAACCAGCAAGACCTTTGCAAAATAAAGAATGGGTGATGTGTTCTTCACTCCCACTTTGGTCAGGTATATAGATCAAAAGTCAACGTGAAAAGCTGGGCTTTGCACTCACCTACAGGTCAACAGGGGCAAACAAGTTAAGTCCCTAACTCACATCAAACTACCACTGCTGGTGCGGGTGTGACACATGAGGACAACGATTTACACTGTACTTTAGTTACCCAGCCATCTGGTTGGGCAATTATCTCCACTGCAATGGCATGAGAAGCCTTGCTCAAGATCCTGCCTGCAATGTGACATTGTCCTTGCCCCAGAGAACATTCAGCTGTAAGGACAAAGACAGCAAGAGGGGGGAAAAAATGGGGAAACCATTGCTCAGGGTCATAAAACAAGCCAGTGCTGGAAAAACTGCTCTTCTCCTGCTGTGCCCATGCTGCCACCGAGGGAGACGTTGTGAAGACATGTCTGGTCCTGGAGGTTTTAGACACATTTCTACGTTTATTATTTTAGCATAGTTATGAAGTTTTAGGTCAGGCACTGCATAATTGTTGCTTCTTTGCCTGAGGTAAAACACTTCTCGGTGTCCTCAGGATTTTAAACTAGTGTTAAGTAAAACATGTTAAAGCACAGCTAAGCTGCTTCAGCTTGCTAATCAAGGCAAAAATATAAGGAAGAGAGGTCCATCAGTTTTGCCTCAAGGCAAACTCATGGTGAGGTGGGGTTCAGGGATGAAGGATTGACCTCAGAAAATTCAGCCCCAGTCAAAATAAAATGATTTCTCTTTATTATAATTTTACCTCAGGATAACTCGGTCACCTCAGTCATTCTGTGGTTAAGAAAAAAAACCCAAACCCAGCTTTTTCAGCAGTGAAGGCAAGCCCTAACTGTAGACCTAGCTCAAGGGCTCACCTTCAGTTGGGATGCTTGGTAGACCAGCATTGACAAAAATTATTACAAAAAAATTGTTACAAAATTAATTTTGGGTATTCCTTCTGAGCATGCTTATCTCTTCTGTTTTCAAACTAAGTTCATCTTTGCTGTAAATGAGCAAGGATTTAGCCAATGTGTTGAGGGAGAAAGGAAGGTAGCAGTTCCTGAAACAAACTGTCAATAATTATGAGCATAGTTTCTAGAGATACCCGTGCATGGAGGTTTGTGAACCGTCTCTAAAACAGGAGCAAGGAAGTTTCATCGGAAACAGCAGTTCTTCTATAGCCTTCAGGTGTAGCATTTGGCCTTTTTTTATTCTTTCCAATACAAAAAGCCACCCATCTCCACCCCCCAGCTTGCTCTAGATTGAACCAAGCTGGAGCAAAAGCTGGGGCTGGCAAAGCTCCAACAGAGTGAAGAGGGTATGCTCAAAAGCAGGAAGCTGTGGCGAAGCTGAGTCGCTGAAAAGCTACTGGAGCTAATACATTGTGGTCATGGGGATAGGCAGCAGCATCTGGGTAGTGATGGGAAGACTCAAAAGCACCTTCAAAACAGGCTTGAAAAATACTGCTGATCTTTGCACTTTGACTAGGCTTTTTTGCGCTCACGATTACGCTTGAGGCATTTAGAATGATTTTTGCGTTGCCGGTCTGAACGGCACATATAGCTGATCCCTATGTGTGACGTGTGCCTTGCAGAAGCCGCGTCTGCTGCCTCTGCACTGAAACACACAGGCAGGCTTTGAAGGTGAAAGGGATGCGTAGGACTGGGTTCATCTGGCAGCATTTGTGATGGCATCTGGGGCAAAGCAGGTCATAACCACTCGCGGGTGAATAGCTGCCTTCCCCCACTTCTTTCTGTGGCAGTGTGAAAAGCCAGATGTGCACTCATGGATTGACTAATTCTTTTATGGGGTGGAAGAAAGGTACTGGCTGTGAAGCTAATAAAAAAACACCATGTGGACAAGATATCATGCAGGCCCATTGTTCTAGGAGATTGTTTCATTCATTAGTATGAACTGTGATGATGAGAACAGGATGCTTAATATTGCCACGTGAGATAGGGAGCAAGGAGATGGAAGGGGTGAGGTAAGAAGTCTCTTTCGTTCTCTCATCACCCTTGGGAGGAGGGCGGGAATGGCCATATTTCAGATCTGAAAAACTGCCACAAGCTAAGATAAAGAGAGGACTTCCACCAGTTTCTCAGGGGAGAGGTAGCTGCTACCAAAATGCCACAATTTTTTGGAGAGCTGCATCCGTCAAGCGTGGAGGGAGGGACAAGATCCTGTCTCCTTACTCAGGTTTTGCTCTCTACTGCTCTGGGTTCCTGTAAGTGCCTGTTCCTGTAGCTGTGTTGGATTTTGTTACTGCTTGAGAGACCTTTTCACGTGTTTCTTAGTGCCTGGAGTAGCCACACCACCTCTGTGTGACGGACGCAGACATGTAATTTCTGGAGTCAGAAAATACACAGCCATCCATGCCACCACCTGCCTTCTTTGCACTGACCTGCGGGCCCTGGACAAGCCAATCAGGAATTATTAGTAACCTGCCTGTTGGTTTTATGTGTTTTGCTGCTTTTCAGCTGTGTCCTGCTCTCAGGTGGAGCTGTGAGCACATGGCAAGTGGGTTGGTGGATCTGTGTCAAAACCCATTCTCAGATGGTGCTCACTGCTTGCCCACCATCTGGTCTATAAACCTAGTATATCTAACCATAAAAGAGGTATCTGGTTGAAGTACAGAAGAAGGTTCTCGGAAAAGAGACAAAAATTGAGCAGTATGGGTCTGAACCTAACAGGCCATATTAGGGCTCTGTGAAAGGTGATGCTTCGAGTCTGCTTTGTATCCTAGTGTGGGCCCAAGGCAGCTGGGATGAAAGAGGTGTAGGTGGAGAAGGATATCACCGCCACCACCACCACCACTGGGACCTTTCTGGGTAGCTAAGTCCTTTGTGCCTAATCTGCAACCAGCAAAGTGACCACGGAGAGTGTAGTGATGGATTTAGTATTATCAAGCTTGCTGTTACATTCCAACACAGAAGTAGCTTTGCCTCAGCTGTGCAGAGTGAAAAACGTGCTGTCTAGTCTAAAGTATGTTACATGCTGTATCTTTGCTGTGGGATCACAGTCAGGGATCACATACTTAGCACCACTCTCAGACGGTGAGTGGAGGAGGCAAAGAGATGAGGAACAAAAATCTTACTTTTTCCTGGAGAGCATGCTCTGCAGCTCACTGTAGAAGCAAAGTTTAAGGAAAATAATTTATGTTGGCCTGAACTGTGGTTTAGAAAGAAAAAAAGAGAAAAGAAACTAAACAAAAACACCGGCCCACGAAGAAGAGAAAACAGGAAAGGAAAAGAACAAAACATCCTGTACATAGCAGCCAGTCAGTCGAGGAGGGAGGGTCCATGTCATCTGCATTCTTCTACTGAAGTGGACGCAGGCAGCTCTAATCAAGTCTGCATTGCTGAAACCTTTCCTTTCTTCAGGCTTCCTGCTCACTTGATCATGTGATGTCTCATGTTTAGGATCAGAAGGATGAAAGGTGGTTTCAACAACTTTCCTCCTCTCTAGGTGCTGTTCTGTGAGGAGTGAGGGCAGTGTTGCATCTGCAAGCTGTACCACTCCTGGGTCCTCACTTGGATGAACATCAGGGAGCCCAGACTTCTACTGGGCCCTGGCAGATGGAAGCTCACGTTGCTCTGCTCCAAGGTGAAGGGCAAGCACTGAGCCTGAGGCTGTGTTGTACAGTCAGCACAGTATTGCGAACGAACCAACAAAATATATAGCTTGAACTGGAGATGGTTCCTTGCCTTGGCTGAGAAACTTGGGTCTATCTGTACCTGCTTGTGTGAAAATGTCTCTTGCTCTTCATCACAACAGCTAACCTGAGAATGAAACCAGCATGGAAACCTCATTGTTGCCTCAGCTAAAGAAGGAGGCAATTTGCAGGGTGGAGTGGTTGACATGGGTTGGAGAGGGAAGTTGAAACCTGTGTTGTTTGTGCTGTTTATTCTGAGGTGAGGATGCAGCTTGATGCTAATACAGCATCTTTCTGGAGGCCTGAAAGGCAAGTGTAATCAGTACTTTTGATTGGGGAAAATCTCTGCTGTAAAGGAGCCTTTATTAAGCCCAGTTAAGCACTAGTTAGGTGCCGCTCTCCTGGTCATTGTTTATGTGGTCTTGCTGAAGTAGATGCAATTTCCTTCAAAAACCATAAATGTCACTTCTTAATTAGTTCCAAAGTTACTGCCTCCTTCTCCAAACAGGCTGCATGTATGAATCCTCACTGAAATGCTGGAGCTATTTCCTTCCCCTGCCTTTCCTTCTGGAGAGGGTAAAATCAGTTTTGAAGCAGGAGCAGAACATTTCCAATGAGTGGTGGGCATAGCCGGGAAGTTGGGCCTGATCACAGGCAGGAAGGGGAGATGGACACTGCATCAGCAAGAGGCGAGGCCTGGATGAATTTCCCAAAAGCTGATACTCCTAGCATGGTCCTCCTTCAGGATGGCTAAACAGGCACACAGCGTCTCCTTAGATAACTTCAGTAAATGATGAAGGTAAACTATAAGAGGTGAATGGCCGTTCATCTTTTCCCATGCATTTTCATAAAATCATCATAGAATGGTTTGGGTTGGAAGGGACCTTAAAGATCAGCCAGTTCCAACCTTCTGCCATGGGCAGGGACACCTCCCACTGGATCAGGTTGCTCAAACCCTCATCCAACCTGGCAAACCACTCCAGGGATGGGGTATCCATGACTTCTCTGGGCAACCTGTGCCAGTGCCTCGTCACTCTCACAGTAAAAAATTTCTTCCTAATTTTGCCTTGGTCAGGAGAGTTTTTTTTCCTCTGCTTTTCCTGCTGAAGTTCTCTCTATTGAAATCTCAAAAGAAATGTGTGTTTAAGAACAGATGTAGCAGATCCAATTTGAAGTAGCTTACCCATCTCCCAAAATCCCTTAAACTTGGGGAAAGAAATTTTTAATAGTGATGTATTAGTTATTTAGGTGCTTTAAGAGGTGCCGCCTTCATACAATATCATTTACTATAATTCCCTACTATCCTCTGTTGTCTCATTTCCACCACCTGCCATCCCACACCTTCTCTTTTCCAGCTTGTTTATTTTAGAGTGCAAAGCTACTTAGAATTATTTATTTTTGGATCAGCTACTGATTCACTTAGTGACTAACTCATTTCATCACTCAATGCCTCACTTTACCTGTACATTAAGAAGGATTAATAGTACCTACTTTTCAAGGCTGTTAGCAGTCCAAATTAATTCAAGCTTATAATGTTTATAAAGAGATTTAAGATCCTTGGTTACTGGAGGCTAGGGAGTTGCAAAGTATCTTATTTTTACTTAATAGCGAAGGGGTTTTTTTGTGTAACTTTGCATTATAGAAGTACAAGAAACCTTGCAATTAGTTGGAGACTCTATTATTCTCAGGGCTTAGTTTATACTCCAGTTCAGCTATGAGCATTTTGTCTCTCTGCTTTTTCTTCCCTGATGTTTCAACAGAGTGAATGTCCTGATCTCCATTAGGAAGAAATGTTGGATGGTGGGAAAAGTAGTTAACAGAGATGTTCAGTGTTATTTTAGTGATTTTGAAAAGGCTGATGTGCTCTTCTTCAGACGTGACTGCATTTTGTTGTTATTACTGCAAAATGCATATCCAGAAAGCGAAAAAGTTAGACAACATTAGAGTTTGTGACAGTATTGTGCACTCACTGGAAGCATTTTGTTGGCATTGTGGGAGATTGCTCTGAGTTTATCAGGAAGAATGAAAAGACAGCAAACCAGGAGAAGGCACAAGGGAAGTATCTCTAAACAAAACCTGCAATCAGTTTGCAATCATTTCACATTTACTAAGTACTCTACAAAATGATAGTGCCAGTGAGAACATCTGCTACTGATACCACATTGCTATGCAACTTTCCTTACAGAAGGACATATTTGGACTTGAATATCAGTATGTGGACAGATATAAGTTTGATTATGCTACTAATAGCTCCACTGAAAATATGAGATACTTCTTATTCTGTTGCCTCATCTCCTATGAATGGATTTGATGGGTTTGTGTAATGCAGAAAGTGTTCTTTTGGGGAAAACAAATGGGTGGGATACTCCTCCCAGTGAAATTAATGGGAGTTAACTGCAATATGATGGAGCAGAGAGAGAGGTGGGTTTTGTGCTTCCGGATCCAAGGGTAGTTACACCCCCCATCTTCTAACATCATGAAGAAGAGCTGCGAGATAACCCAGAGTAACCCAGTTGGTAACAGCAGCTGAGGACCACAGGCCCTGCCCTCAGCCCTGTCTGTGGAAATGGCAAGAATCTTCCACATTGCCTATGGTGACCAGAAAGTCTCCTTCATGGGAATTGGTGAGCTTTTTGATTGTGTACATCCAGCATCACAAAACACAGAAGCTAGAATATGGCCCCAAAAAAGGTCTTCCTTTGACAAGAACTTTGTTTCCTGGACTTGGCCTCTTAGGTTTTGACCCCTTTTTCATCTTGGCAGACTGTAATAATTATCCAGATGACATATATTGGGAGGCCACAAATTATTAACAATTAACCCAGCTCCAGAGTCGCTGCCAAATATTTGTTGGTTCATAGAGGAAGTCTAAGTGAGTAAACCATGTGGAGTGACAATAGCTCTGCTTCCCACCCAGACTGAACAGCTTGTAATGTAACTCAAACATTTCCTCTTTCCAAGCTTGCTTATAAAGAAGCAGACAAGGAAAGGGCAAAAAGAACATTTAGAGGAACACTAGATTGGAAAAACAACCACTGATGTAATGTACTTTCTAAACTAAACATAAGGCATGCACTGTTCCAGTCATTTAAATAATGATGAAAAAGAAGCCCAAAACAAATAAACACATGACTTTTTCTACTTAGTCATGAATGCTGAAAGAAAAAATGTGAGCAATTCTGTGTCGGATGTCTAGGAAATATTTGCCTTGCACTATGCATGTCCTGAGTCATCTCTGCTCCTGATAGAGAGAAATGTTGAAATGCAGAAAAGTTGGATTAGAAAGAGGGCATAGAACCAAGCGTGGGAACCAGAGCACAGGAAGCACAGAAGCAACAGAAATATCATGGACCTCTGGTGACCATCTTATGTGGCCTTACAAGACACAGTTGAGATGATGCCCTCATTGTACAAATGCACAGTAAAGGGTCTGGGCTTTGGAAAGAGCTTAGAAGTTGAATCAATAGGGTAGGGAGAGAAGGATTAATTTACAACCCCATTTCACAGAAGGATAACTAACGTATGGAAAGATCAAAGCTTCTTTGCTGCCTATGCTTTTCCACACGTCTAATCTGGCCTGTTCACTGACACCACTTATTAACGCGGAGTTAAGTAGAAGCATTGGTGTATTCAGGTTCAGGATCTATGCAACTTGCCCAAAATCACAGAGGAAGTGTGTAGGAATAATAGCCAAATCTCTCGAGTCCCGCATCTCTCTCTGAACCACAAAACCATCCTTCCTGTCTTTGCTTAAAGATAGAGCTGAGAGAAGTGATTGCACATATGCAGAGTGCCTTATAAGGACTATTGGCACACTAAGGTGAAAGTTTCATTTGAAATTACATAAGTTCAGTAAGTCTCAATGATTTTTTTTTTTTCATAAAGCTACCTTGTTTCTCTTTCTGTTATTTCTCCTCCATCAGCTTTCTTCCATTTCAGGCCTCATAACACCGTTTGCTTACATGAGATTTCTGACTGCATTTTATGGAATAAGAAGAAAAATCACATGAATCTGAGCTGATGCAAAACTGTAGAACCTGATTTCATAATGCAAATCATTATGACTTTGGTGCATCTGGTGTGAGTCACTTGTATATTTTGTTGTATTTCTTGGTTTATGAAGTGAACAATTTTCTCAGGGAGAGGCCGAAGTAGAAAGAATGAGAAATTGGTCCTCCCTCTGCCCTGAATGCTCAGGTTCAATATGAGCAATGACAACCTTATCAAAGTTACCCAGCAGACTTTGGATAGAGTTAATAGAGCAATTCTGTGTTAAACTAACACACAACTGTGTTATGTTTTCGAGTCATCTTTGATAGAGATTCTTATGAAATTGGTAGATAACAAGTTCAAAGCTTACAAAAGGAGAAGATTCCTCCTTAGCTGTGTCACTGAGCAGTAGAATTCCTTGCTGCTGTGAAATTGTTTGGCTATTAAGAAGTTTACATGAATTAGATAAGCAATTGCAAAAATCTGGGAAAGAAAATATCATCTGGGGCTGTGGATTAGAAAGATAAATTTCTGGCTGAAGAAGTCTCTGACTCACAAATTGATTG
This sequence comes from Dromococcyx pavoninus, assembly GCA_033558185.1. Lineage (NCBI taxonomy): Eukaryota > Metazoa > Chordata > Aves > Cuculiformes > Neomorphidae > Dromococcyx > Dromococcyx pavoninus. Next base: position 13,607 of record JAUMJL010001310.1, on the reverse strand, counting down.
GATGAGGGAAAGAAGACTACATTTGTGAACTCCAAGATATTAGAAGTGGACTTCCCAGATGTGTTCAGACTTGGGCTGTCTTTCCCCTAAGTTAGCAAAAGCTGATACCAGTGGAAGCAAAGAGGAGTCAGTAGACAGGGTGGGCTGTTCAGTCTTCTGAAATACAGGCAATGCATTTAATCTGGTTGGGTAGACTTCAATGGGCAGAACCTCTAGAGACAGATTCATCCCCTCCTAAAGCAGAAGTCCAAGATAAGTGGGGTCAATCACTCACTGTTTCACTTTGTGGCTGTAATAGAAGCCAGAGTAAATAATTTATTTGGGATGTCTAGGGGAGGATTCAGTAAGAGACTGAAATTTTGGAAGTCTACATGTAACGTGGTTGCTTTATCTTTCTTAAGAGAAAATGGAGATGTAGTAAAGACAGTCTGTGGAGCCTATGTTTCATTTTACTCTGCAGTAGACAAATTTAGTGAGCTGCATACCTCTAGGCGCGCAGATTAGTTGGTGTTTGTTGCTGTCTGAGATATCCTATTGGATCTAGCCTCACCTCCAGTAGATACCCTGGCTGCAGGTACCATGTTGTTCCTTCCATGTGGAAATCTTGGATATAATAGATCACCTCAGATGATACTATGTGTCTATGTTTAGGCAACTGAACCACATCTCTGTCTCAATTTACTACAGTGAATTTACATGTGCTTCAATTCAGTTGCCCCCAAATGATGCCTAATGCTCTGTGAACTGTTCTATGGGTTTTTTGGGTTTTTTTGATACGGTTTTCGAGTACTTCTCTGGAAAGACATGAGCTTCTCACAGGCTGTGTGATTTCTACCATAGGTATGGATGGCTTGGGTAGCCCAAAATTTCTAAAATTATAGAGGACATGTATGTGTGAGCAACTGAATTAGGCCCATAATTCACATATAACCATCTACACACAGACATATATATTTGCGTGTCTGCATCTGGAGTTGAATCCTTTTTCTATCTTCTGGATGACCAAACTGAGATAAGATGAGTCCTACCAAAAATTATCTTGACACGTTCCACCTTAAAGACAGAAGGAGTACAACTTCTAGAAGCACCCAGCATGTTCAATAAGGGGATCTTCCTTTTAAGCTCTTCTCCTCAACATTTTTTTTTCTCCTTAAGTCTTGCCTGACAGCAGGCGTAGAGCTTGAGCTCCTGAATGAGAAGCACTTGTTCACAAAGGGTCCCTCCAGAATTAGTAATAAATGACTCATGCCTGCAAATACTAGTTTTTATTTTTAGAAATGCATAAACCATAGAGGTCCTTTTTTTTTCAGAATTTAGCATTTCATAATAGTAGAAAAATGTTTCTTGAATTTGGAACAATAAAAAAATCCATCTGTACTTTATAGTAGCTCATGGACAGTAAATGGAAAGTGGCTTTTAACCACTGGTTGACCATTTGTTTGACAGAGCCTCTTCATCACAAACCACAAGTCACTCTTGTGCATGGAAGAAATTTCAGTTTTTCTCAGGGTGAAAAAAAATCCCCTGCGTTTCCAAAAGTCTTTGACAGTTAGGATGGCTTAGCTCAAAGTTTCTCTGTTAGGGCACATAGACATAGATGGGCACAAATGGATGAAGCTCATTTTGCCAACATTCCAAGTTGACTGGATATAGGTCAGCTATGAACTGAAAGACGGAAATCATGTTAGGATGGAGATTTTCCCAATCTAATGAGATCTGTTGAAGGCACATGTTGAGAAGAAAGACATATTTGTTTGACCAACTCATCATTTTCATGTAGCTACAAAACATCCATATAAGGATTCCTGGTCCTGTATGCCCATGTCCATGTGCCTTCAGCTTCACTAACGGGGGGCCTCCAAGGAGAAAGAAACATATTAAAATTAGCCTGAAGTTCACCAAGAACTTCTGATGACATACTGAATATTGGATCAGACCCATGTTCAAAAGGGCTTAGGCTGTTCCTTCCTTAAAAAAACATACAGCTAGGTCTTAGAGGAAAACATCATTCTAGAGATCCCTATCCAGCACATTTTGCTTTTCAGCTATTGACTATTTCCTTTTACTGTCCAACTGGCCCAGAGCACCAGGCTGTAGGAGGTCATCAAGCCAGCCTGAATTGCAAATAGAGACAATGCCACCATTTGTATGCCACTACATGCAATGACTCAAGGCTTGTTTTCTTGTCTCCACTGAATGACAACCCAACACAAAGCTCCTAAAGATTTCAACAAGCCTCACACTCTTGAAGCAAAGATCTGAAGAATGCTACGTGGTCTTTTACATGAAACATGTTCATCTGCATGCTTTGTTCATGCATTGCAAGGTAGCATGTGCTATGGTCTCTTGTACCCTTGTGCATGTTTGAAGGCTTTAGTACTATAGAAATAAAATACCAGCCATACAAGCAACTCTTCTGAGCTTATCTTATACTCTTACTTGGCCTGACATCTGACCATTTGGCCTTTGCAGGTCCTCAGAGCCCTCCTGGAAAATACTTTAAACTGTATGTCACTTTTTAATAATCAAATAATTCAAGGACTAAAGACAGCGTGAAAGATTGCACACAAAAGGTCTTTTTTCTCTTCAAATATTCATCTAATAAAAAAAAAGTTTTGAAATGAAAATGCCTTATTGATGGAATATATGGTTCTGAGATCACAGTTAAGTAGCAGGACCTCAACAGTTAATAGTGCAGAACCTGGTTCTTCCTAAACTGGTATGAATTAATGGTAAAGCTAGGGATGTCAAATACATGATATTGGTGTGTAGCCAGCATGAGTGAGAGTAGAATCAAACCTCCAGTGAATTGTCATTACTCTGAATTTCTCTGATTTCTGGCAGGTTTATGGCAAGGACTTTGTAATATTTGAACTGTGTTTTTGTATGTGTATGTTTAACGTCCTGTCTATTTGAACACTGCATAAACACAGTGTGTTCCCCAGAGGCATCCCTCCTACATATACACAAAGTTCTGCTTAATGTTTCACTTGGATTTATTTGAATCTTTTTATTATTACAGCACTGAACGAACACGTTCATTAAAAACACTTGTCCCAGTAATTTCACCAAAAGCTGGGTTTTATTTTTTTAATGAATTCATCACATGGAGGCATTGACACTGCAGGTACAATTCATTACTGCAGAGATTCTGAGAAAGTAAAGTTTTGTCTACCCACCAGACTTTCAATAGTCTAATTAAATATGTATAAAGCCAAGTGTTATCAAGTCCTACTTGAACACTTAAAAATTTAGATGAAGCTTGCATTGATTAAATTCATTTGGGAGATAAATAGTCTTTTGAAGTATCTATCTTTTCTGATGGACCAGTTTTCTGAATGGAAAGAAAGAGTGTTTCTGAAAAACCTAGAGGATGTGTACATTTTAAACACTTCTCAAATAGTGCTCAGCACCTCACAAATCAGAAATTTTAGATTCTTTTTTTCAAAGTTTGGCATGGAAAATATAACTACTCTAATTCTTCGGTCGATTCAGGTTATCTTGGAAAAATCACATGACTGATGTGAAATATATTTTAATTGATCAAATTTAACCAATTTCAGCTATTTTGTGTACATAAGACCTATGTAAAGATGAGGTATGGGAGTTTTTTGCTGTATCTCTAAATGTTCCTGGGAAGTCCCATGATACTTATTGGCAGTTTCCATCAGTATTGACATCAGTGCTGACAGGTCAAGACATTCTCTTGCATATGAGAGTCATTGATTTGGCTCATTGCTTCTTCCATGGGACCTTTTTCCCAAACACAGACAGCTCAAGGCTGTGGTTTCTGCATCATCATGAGATGTAAGTTACATATACAGCTACAATCAATCAATTACAATCTGAGGGTTTGGGTCCTGGGAAAGAGGGGAGAGAGGATAGAGAACTACAAAGGAGCCTAGAAGTTTGTAAGTCAGGTTGGCAAGTCTAGCAGGTTTCACTTAACAAACTGAGTTTCTCATGATGTTTTGTTCCTTTTGTTTGTCCTTTTTATTAAAAAAAGTCTAGTTTGATAAGAAAACAAAAATTATTCAATTTAACTCTCAGTAATCCAGCCATTTATTAATTTAAATTAAACTAAGGAAAAGGAGGACGTAAGAGGAATAGTAGCTCAAAGATATTATATTCCTACAAAATCTGAAAAAAGCGTTTGACAAATCAATGTCTTCACTGAGGCATTGCCTCAAAGAGAAAGGCTTTCTAAACTCAATTGTGATAGTAGGTGCTGGATAACTCGTATAAGTAGCAGCAAAAGAGGCTAATGTGTTTGATAGTTTTCACTGGCCTAGAAAGTGAAATAGTCTTAGGTCAATAAGAGTACATGAGAAGCAGTGGTTTTTTCATAGCTTTTAAGCACTTGTTTTCATTCACTATTGCAAAGTAAAATGATAGTTTTGCCACAGTTGCTTGACACCATTATAAGGATAACAATATCAAGTCATACTTTAGAGTAACCCCTCTCTTCCCAGGCTGAAATTAAGGTCACTTTAGATGTCCAGAGGCTCTCTTTAATTAATGAGCAGCAACAAGAACTTCCCCAGGATGATTATCCCATCCTCAATGAAAAGGCTGAAGGAGGTAGGCTGACCAACATTTCCGTGATGTCATGTTCTCCACTGAATACTGGGGGATTATGTGCTACCAGCTTGTCCTAGAAAGCTGAAACCAAGAGGAACCACATGGAGGTTAATTTAAGAACAATGGTTAGTTCTCCCCATGATATTGCAAATACCCCTGACACGAGGTGACTTGAACTATTCACCACCTCCTTCACTGTGTGACCACGGTAGGTATGACAGCTAAATCAACCATTGATTTTAACTGAGCTTTTTTGTTTAGAACTGGGCAGAGTCCCAGTGTTCTGGGAAGAAAAGGGTTATTCTTATCCAGTTTGGTCAAGATAAGATCCCAGGGAGAGGTTTCACTCGTAGAAAGAGAAAATCTGAAGTGCATTCAGAAAAAGCGGTTTTCTACTCCAAACTCCAAGTCTCCACTCAGCCAGTCATTGGATTTCCCAGCTGCTCTACTAAAAATAAATTGATGAAAATGAAAACTTTCTCTTGGCAGGGATTTTGACGAGTGTCTAATGTAGACCTGTGCTGGTGCAGTCAATGAGTAATAATATCAGCGTAGCCAGCTATGGGAGAGGTTTGTATTTTTCCTTTTTCTCTTTCCTTAGGAAGGGGGAAGGCTGTGCTGTAACATATTATTTACAGCACAACTTGATTCAATTGCCAGAGGGAGAAAAAAAGTCAACCTATTGTTCAAGGACTATACATAGATTGAATATTAAGAAGTAAATTTCCCTGCCTGAAAAACGTAACCCCTCCTCTTTCCCTTTGGCACGGCTTCATGTGGAAGCTTTATGTCTGAAACTTGGTTTCAGAAGGCAGATCAAAAGCCCTGCTCAGGACAGAAACAAATGAAGGCCATCTTTGTTGCATCCTGAAGAAAAAAAATTTCTGCCTTCTGGAGTAGGATTTTCTATTATTTTTTAAAGACCAGATTTGTTGCAGTTATAAAGAAACCTGTAAGTATAACTGAAGCATTTCTGGGTTACACCAGCTCAAGATCTTGCATATTTGTCTTTAAAGTCCATTTGACTGAGTTTAAAAACTGCTGTTAACCCAAAGAAGACCAGCTGCAGCTGCAGTGGGGATGGGATGTGCTTGGCCTCATGACTTTCATCGTGTCCTGTGTTAAGGTCTCCAGGAGCTGCAACAGGCTGCACTCTCTACTAACTATTGAGATAGGGCTTGGATAGTCACCCTTAAAACTGTAAAAAAGTGGCAAACAGAAAATAATAAATACAAAAAGTAACCTTGAAAGACTCTCAGTTCTCATCTTGTGAAAACGTGCATCAGCACGCACTAAGGACAGACAAAATGAGATCTCTTCTGTAATTCTGAAACCCTTTTGAAGGATGAGGAAAAGTGTTAGCAAAATTTTGTTATACAGCTTTCAAAAACAAATTATAACTTACCTGTAGCATAGTTTGTTATTTTAAGTAGTGTAATAGCTGAGTAATTACTTAGAAGAAAATATGGGTTTTTTTCCATCAATTTATAGAGAGTGTTGAGTTTACCAAAATGAATGAAGCATCCTATGCAAATGTTGATGTGTTGTTGCAGTATAGCTTGCTCAGTCTTGTTGTTCATTCCCAGAAAATGTTCAAAAAATATCTGTCTAGGAATATCCAGGCCGTGCAGTAATAGCCCTGTTGGTATTACATGTCATAGTCACTGAGTATTTGCAAAACAGACATGCAAACGGCTGCATGAAGGAAGCATTTGTTGTTTACATAGTCATTAATGAACATTTCCAGATTTATTTTTCTCTGTGTTACATTCTCTAACTGAATTACAAGTGCGAAAACAAGATTGTGGTCGTATCATGTTTAAACAGGCAAAGTTTCAAACATGAAGCCACATCTATTATTCAGAAGAGTGTTCTAAAAACATTAAAAGATACCCTTTTGAACTTTGTGGTTATTTTTGTCAAAAGACAAAGCTTCTTCAGGTTGAATTCTACTCTGAAACCAGGGTGCGAATAACAATTACATCACTTTGTGTGTGGCGCATTGTTACTGCTTGCTAATCTAACAGCTCAGTGCTAGCTGAAACGGTAATGGCATTCTCTCTTTCCTTCTCCCCTTTTGCGTCCTTCCTCCCACCCCTTGGTACCATCAGATAATCCAGCCCCTTCACTTGCTGGAACACACTGGCCCTTCGATGAGCTCCTGCTCTTCTGCATCCTGCTAGAAAACAACCCAGTCCTACTGTTATGTTAGTTTTCCACCGGCTGAGAGAGCTGATCTGGCTCACAAAGGGACCTGAAGTGCCACAGCACCTGATGACAGTGGTGGAAGGTTGAAGGCAGAAGTGGAGGAGAAGGAAGAGAGGGTGGAGTGAGACGAGCCCAGCTATGACACTGAAATTAATTCAGCTGTGTTTTCCACCTGCTTACTATGTGCACCTATGCAGAGATCTGACTGTCAGTCTTCTCTGCACTCATAGTAGAAATTAATGAAAGAAATGATGCACTTAAAATAAGTGTTGAGAGGTTACACTGTTTGCATCTTTAGGCATTTAAAAACTTTTGTAAATCTGACTGTATACAATTAACTTAATTTTAGACTCATGTTTAACCTTAAGTAGGAGAGTAATCTCCCAGAGTACAGTGAAACTGCTGATGTGCTTCCATTTTAATGCATACTTATGTTCTTTGCTCAGAATGGGCAAAGGAAAGGACCTGATAAAAATTAATAAACACAGATTAGTTGTGTTCACCTACTCTTTTTGATGTTGTATCAGCAACCTTGTCTCAATGTCTTCCCATCCATTATCAAACAAGGTTTTCCCTAAGACTATGAGATAAATATGAATTCAGAGGTGGAACTTGAAGGTTGGTAAAAAATCTGAAAGCAGCTTTTGGGAGTTAAAACTATTCTGAATAATTCTTTTTCTGGAACTATGCCAAATAGATGTAAAGTTAGAAAAGTCACTCTCCTTATCTGTAACAATAAGACTTCAGCTGATTGAAATCTGAACTGAAAATTGTGCAAGAGTAAAGCAATAGGAATGGGATGTCAGCGTTATTGTACCATAGAGGATTCCAAATCGTATTTCCTTTTGTCTCCCATTGGTAAGAAAATTAAAAAGCACCTGCACAGCCACAATTCTGAAATGATGTGTATGGTAAGTGGAATTGACAATTTCATTTTGACTTCATTGATGTGTTTTGCCTATTTTGATTTATAATGTAATCCTGAACTAAAGTAGAAATGATTTAAATATGGCAGCAATACCTGACACAAGAAATTTTCATTGTAACAATCTATTTAGATTTTGTTGCAATTACTTTTTTAAAAAAAATTGATGAGATGAAATAGCTATTTTCTGAAAGAATAAAATGGATAATCCTGACTGAAACATTTGGCTTGAGTTATCTCTGACTTGCGGTTATCTAATTTAGGAATGGTGCCATAAAGCCACCTGGGATAAAATCTTGAAACTGAGAGGAGAATATGTGTAGTGAAGGGATCTCTTAACTGTAGCTGTTGTTATTGATTGGCTCTTGGTTTTCCAAGAGTGGCAGTAGAAATCTTGATCTTGCAGCAGTTATTTCTTGCCTTAATTTCCGAATTGATGGCTTTTGCACTATCCTGTATCTTTTAGAAGTTTTTCTTCTTGCTTAAGTAGGTCTTAGTTCTCCTCCACCCAGAGCTGTGAATGACAAAAGGAAGAAATAACTGCAGTTTCTAAGAATGTGATCACCTGGTCTTCATGTCCATAGGTATTTTTTTTTAATTTGCTGAATGTGTCATGTCCCCTGTGATAGGCACTTTAGGAGGGATATGAGGGATATTGAGGAGGTATACTGATTTTGGGGAAAGGCACTGGACAGGGGTCTGCAAGGTCTGAGTTCAATATGTTATACCTGAACTGGTTTCTGGAGCTGTGCAGTGGGAACTACAAAACTGAAAGAGCAGCTGGAGTCTGATAACTTTTTGTAAATGTGGGCTTTCATGTTGTCTTCCATGCTCTACTACATGGCACAAAATAACTTCTCCTTTTTCCTCTCTTATTTGTTTAAATTTTTAAAATGTTTTTCTTTTTTATGGAGGCATTCCCTGCTTATGCATGTGGTTAGTACAGAATATTTTAAGGCGTCTAGTTGTTGATCCATGCAAATAATAAAAGTAAGAAAACATCAGAAGAACTTGCTGTCTTGGATCAACTGTACTAACATATGTGGAATGACCATTTGCCAGGACTCCAGTGTTACTCTTCACTGGCCAAGCCCAAAAGGAAAGAGGATATTATTTTTTACTAGCAGAAACATCTGAGGCATTCAAGCTTAAAAAATGAAGATCACCTGAACATAAAGAAAAAATAATTCCTTCCTCTATGAGGTAGGTGACTGGAATAAATTATTTTGAGACTTTCTGGGATTGCAAATATCCACCAAAATGGAGGTAGAGAATGAACTAAGAAGATACAGAAGAAGCAAAGGCAAGTTCCTTCTCAGTGACTCTTTGATACATAAATAGCATTTACTGAGCACTGAGATTACACCTCACTGAGGTCACTGGTTGGGTGGAAGAGTTCATGCTTTTACCATTGCCTGCTCAGAGAGTGAGGAATAAACAGCACCATCTTGGTAAAATTTTACCACTTCTTGTATGTCTTTCACAGTAGGTCTGCAAGCTCTGTTTTAAAGGTGAATGCCCCTTCCCCCCCCTTCAAATACAATGAAAAAAAGGTTGATTGAAGGTCTGTGTCTTGTAAGGTGTTCCCAGATTTTCTCAGTGTATTCTCTTAATTCCTTACTAAAATTTTTTTCTTGCATAAAGAAAGTTTAAGGCATCCATTTTCCCTCTGTGCCCATCTGTACTCCTTTCCCCCTCTCTCCTCAGCACCAGCTTTTTTTAACCAAAATTTTTCAAGTACCTTAGAATCCATCTATATACTTACCCCTGCTTTTTGAAGACAAACAGCCCTGTAGGAGAAAAAGATCCCACCAAACTGTTTCCATAACTATAAGCTCACTATTATAAGATACGAGAGAATTCATGTTGTGAGAGATGTGAAACCGATGTTTAACCCATGCTGAAAGCCTTGATCAGAGGCCATACCTCTGGAGATGTCAATCAGCCAGTGAGCCACAGTTTTCATCTTCCTGTCTCTGTTCAGTGATGAAGGAAAGCTGAAACAATAAGACCTGGTCTGCACTGGTGCTCAAACATGGTAAACCCACCAAGAAGATGAGCTTATCCAGACAAAAGTTATTTTTCCATGGATTCAAGAAAAAAAAAATGCATTCCTCATCATACAAAACAAAAGAGCTGAAAATTTGGACATTCATTTAGTTTTGGATGAAACCTACTTACAATGCCTTGTTCAGTGCTAGATTTCCATACTCACCATGAAGACAGTTAGGGCTGCCTCTACGCAGGTTAGTCAGGCCTTGCCACCTAGAAAGCATCCTGTGGAGGGATACACTGTTGATACAGGATACAAGTTCCTGGTTATGCACTTACACAAAGCTCTTACTCTCACAAAGCCATGTGCCACATGAAGTGCGTGGGGCGGTCCTCCCTTCCTCTGCTGCTGTCAAATTGCTTAGTTTCCACTTCCTCAACATACCCAGGACCCACAGTCATGTTCCTTGTGAACAAGAGCTGAAGGAGCAGCACTGTTGAGTGTGCAGGTATGCCAGTGCAACACCTTCTTATCACATTGGCATGGAATCATGATTTTTGGGTGAAAGCTGCATCTGCCTAAAGAGAGCTCAAATAAAGATGTTAACTGTGCAGGACATGGGAGACTTTTGGAAATTACATTTGCAGACAATTAAAGGTCATATTGTTTAGCTAAGTCATAATCCATCACCATGAACAAAGCATTGATTACTGCTCTGGACTACGTTCATTTTTAATTCCATTAGTGGCATAAATGACAGTTTCTGTATTTGCCTCTTCTCTTGATACATAGAAATGAGAATGGCAAATTACCTCTGAATCCAAAGTAACTGGACAGATAAACTTCTTTCTATGCTCTTTCGCAAAAAAACCCCTTTTTAACCATAGCTAGCTGGTGAATATCCTGACAATCTCCTGAAATGACATATTAATGAACTAGAACAGGGTTATGATTATCTGAGGAATGTTTATTGAGCTGTGGGTGTAACTATACAAGCCAATTTAGAGTTTCCCCATCAGTCCTCCTGCGTCTGATTTAGTGGTGAAAGAGTGAGCTGCTGCATTAAGTTTTCTCTGACTTTTCTTTTAGGAGTAAAAGTTGTTTAAGGTCCTTGGAAGCTGGGCATGTAATCATAGAATTGTTAAGGTCTGAAAAGGCTTCTAAGACCATCCGCTCTGTCAGCCCAACATCATAAAGTGCCACGTTTTTTGAATACCTCCAGGGGAGGAGACTCCACCACTTCCCTGGACAGACTGTTCCAGTGCTTTACCAGTCTTTTGATACAGAGAATTTTCGTAATATCCGATCTAAACGTCCCCTGGTGCAACTTGAGGCCATTTCTTCTCGGCCTATCACTTGTTACTTGAGAAGAGAAGCCAGCACCCACCTTGCTACAGCCTCCTTAAATCTAGTTTAAGCTCCTTGACTGCAGCCATGAAAAGCATGTAAAAACAAAGGTGTGCCTCAAAAGACAGCCTGTCTTATTTATTTCCAGCCTTCCCCTGCCCTTGTGTAGCTCAGTAGGGATAATGCTGCTGCTTGGGAGACCCTGAAATCTTGTGGGTTTAAGGACAGCAATGCAATTTGTTGCTCTTAAATCCCATTCTCTGTTCATTAAGGAGTACTCCTGTTCTCCTCAGCCCTTGAGTAAAGTGAAAAGTTGGGACAAAAGTGAGTCACTGGTAAAAAAACTTGTCAATTTGGCTTTAAACCCTGACAGTTTTAGCTGCCTAAGAAATGTGAAATTAATTCCACACTAAGTGACGTAGAGTTAATTGCACAGGATTTGACAGCAGAGAGCTTGACAACTCCTCTGTGCAGGCACAATGTTTCATACTGACCAAAGCTTGTTCCTGTGAGCTTCCTGCTTTACCTCCTATTCTATATTCAGATTACAAACTCCTTAGGCTTTAGGACAGAGTGAGGCATACTGCTGCAGTAGTGTGTGAGAAATGAATCACACAGTGTTTAGGTGGTAGCTTCCTAGCAGGATCTGTGTGTAGGTTGAAGTCCTCTCTTGACTCTCAGTAGCAGTTAAATGCCCAAAGGATTTTTAAAAAATCCATCAGTGACTAGTGGCACATTTAGTTGCCTGCATACCTCAATAAATTTCTTGGTAAGTTAGAAGAAAATGATAATCAAATGCATTAACATTTGCAAAACAATTTATAACCGATAGTTGCATCAACTATTATTAGCTCAAAGGCAGAGCTACTCTTATCAGTGCTGCCAATATCTAGGCTGGTTTTACTTGGCAGGATTTAAACCTAACGGTTCTTATCATAAAAAGAGAAAGAAAGTGTCATCAGAACTGATTGAACTATATATTGGCTATGTTATGTTGTAATGGCTGTCAAAGATAAACGCAGGGGTGGCTTATCTTGTTTCCTAATCGTCTTCAGGTGTAATGTTGTCATTCATTTTGTTAACTCCCTCTTTGTATTTAAACCCGGGGGAGACCACAAACTGAAAAATATGCATTCAATCTATTTCTGCTTTCTATTAGTCTGTTTGTGGGAATAATAGTTTCAAAGTCAGTGACCACAAATGAGTTTATGTTTATACAAAACTTCCTGAGAGAGCGCAAAGGAGATCTGCCACCCTTTGCTGATGGGTTAGCAAGTTCTGCTGTTGCACACCCAGCATCAGATCTAGTCTTGCATAAGGCAGAGCAGTTCTTGCTTCTCTCAGATCTCTGCAGGTTGATGGGATCTTGTCCTGTAGATCTACTTTATCTTAATCTGCCTGGGCACCCAAAATAGGTCCTTTGCCTGGGCACCCAAAATAGGTCCTTCCTGCCTCTTCCTTGTGTAGATAAGGAGAAACTCCTCCCGTTGTTAGAGAGGGAAGTAATGTCCTCTAATCTCTCAGCGGGTGGGGAGGGAGAAGAGGTTATTCCAGCTCTGTGGAATAACTACATCTGTGGTCCTTGGCTCCGAGGAACAAGCTGGCCCTAAAGATAGTACAACAAAATTCATAGGTTAAACACAAAATGAAGAAAGAATCCCCCCTTCTTCTCCTAGAGAAAATGCATTTTTAAAAAAAATTTTCTTCCCCAGAGCAGTGCTGCTTCTGGATATGTTCTAAACTCATCATGATTATGAAAGAAATTCTTAGTTAGGTTTATTCTAATAATAACCTCATGATAGAAGGAAGTAATTGTAGTACTCTCATTTCATAAATAGGGAACTGAGACTCAAAAAGTCGGGGGGTAGCTTATGTATTTATATGCATTTGGGCATTTAGTCTAAACCAGTTGTTTGAACTCCCTCTGTAGTTGGTGGAGGAAGGGAGGCAATTCCAGATAGTAAATATTCCATTTCTTCTTAGCTGCTTAATTTAGCAGTAGGAGAGTTGGCCTTTACCTAATCCCCATTGGGATCTTGGACTAGGTGGAGAAGGACTTTGGTTTTCTGATCATGTGGGTGTTCTCAGAGTTTGCCTAAAATATTATTACAGGATCAAGACCCTGACAAAACGCTGTTTTAGCTGCTCTGCTTTGAAAACCCAGCCAGTGGTGTGTTATCTCCCTTGCTTAATATCCCACTGGTTTGAATAGACATTTAGGAAGTGAAAGCTCACAGTTCAGCCCTGAGAGAGCCTGGTTTTATCCCTCCTAGAAGTGTGACCCAGATACCTCACAGCTCTGCTGGGTAGAGATGTGCTACCAAATTAATCACAAAATTTCCTAGTTGTGGCAAAGCCTTGGGGAATAAGGGCCAAGATGGGGTACTCCTGAATTAGTGTAGATGGAAGAAAAGAAGCTGCATTTCTCCAAGCTTATGATTCCTTCTAGGAAGAGGAGGCAGGTACTGTGGGGAGAGAAGGTCACTAGAGGCAGTTTTTAACAGCAGGAGTTTTCTCAGCCAGTTCTACCCTTCTGGACAGTCTGGATAACCC
>JAUMJL010001309.1:0-96183 GCA_033558185.1 Dromococcyx pavoninus | reverse complement strand
CCTCGCCTTGCCCCTCTCCTCCTTCTCCGGCCATCCCGCGCCCCCCACTCACCCCTCAAGGCCCCGTAGCCTCCGGCCGCCTCTACCCCGGCTACCGGGGCGGAGACGCAACGGCCCTACCCGCCTACGTCCTGACGTGTTTACGTTCCGACGTGCCTACGCACCACGATGAGTGCGTACGTACGTACGTACGCACGCACATGACGCGCCGAGGCCCCGCGGCGCATGCGCACTGCGCCGGGTGAAGCTGCTGTGGACGGCGGGGGAACCGGGCAAAGCCGCGAGCGTCCCGGGACGTCATCACCGGTAGCGTCGGAGCCGCGCGAGGCTGGTGCCGCCGGAGCCCCGCTGCTTCCTCAGCGGTGAGGCCGGGGCCGCCCGCCCGGCCCCGTGCAGGTACGGCCCGCTGTGCGCATGCGCCACGCCAAGCGTGCAGGCTGCGCTGAGGGCCGGGTCGCAGGTAACGAGTCCGGGGGCGGCCTCACCACCTCCCTGTCCCCGTTACCGGCCGCTCTGCGCCCTGGGGGGCCGTGAGGAGGCCGCCTGGCCCTGGGAGCAGCGGGCGTGCAGGCAGGAGGCGCCGGTAGTGGGGCCGAGGGGGCGGTGGGGCCGCGGGGAGCTGGGGCTGCACTCGCTGACCTTGAGCTGCGCCCCTGGAAGGAGCTGAGGGTGGCGGTGGGTGACCCTCCCTCAGGCCGAGTGGGTGCCCCGGGTGCCTCCTCTGTCAGGCCGTGAGGTGGCGGTGGGTGTCCCCGTCTCAGGCCCTGGGGGGTCGCGGTGAGTGGGTGTCCCCTCTCTCAGGCCGGGAGTGGTGGTGTTGCCCAGGATCTCTCCCTTTCCTTTGGCTACTGGGAAGAGTGGCTGTGAATTGGCTCTGCTCCCAAAGGAAAGCTGGGACACGTGGATTGCGAAGTGCCTGCCACAGGGTGTTCAGCTTGGTGGAGTTGTCTGTGCTGGGGACCCACTCTGCCCTGTGATGGGGGCGGCGGGGTTTAGGAGGGTGTCCTGTTTTTCACCCATTCCCATCCCTCATTCCACTGTCTTTTTGGAACTGGCTGCAGAAGTTTGCTTGGCTAAGGCTCTATGGAGCAGTACAGTATTTGGGAGGTGGATATACTCCAGCAGTCTCTAAATTCTTGCTGTGAAACTGCTGGGGTTCAGTTGAGCAGGTGGCTCTGTTGTCCTGGTGGGTTTAACCTCTGAATGCAAATTCTGTCCTGTGCAAACAATGTCTTGTTTTTCTGCTTAAATTCATGTAAAACTGTGATGTGCCTAAGCAATTCCTAGGCTCTGCCTTGCTGAGCATCCCATCTTCATGAGTGTTCTCGTGAACTTGTTCTGTTCAGGTTTTTGTTGGAATGAGAAGTCTATCAGAGGCGCTTATTTTAGCTGTCCTTGTTGTTCCTAGCAGTGGGTTCCCTGCACATGGTTCTCGAAGGAGTGCTGGTCTAATTTAGAAACAAGTTGTTCCTATTTCAAGTTTTTAGAGAATGGCCTCATTAACATTCAAGTTCCCACTCGGATGTGGTTGCAGGAGGGCGTAAAATGAGTCTTGCTGCCGAGTCTGATGCAGCTGATCCTCCACAGCTATTTGTGAAACACAGGGGTAGAGTTATTCCTGTCTTTGGAGGGCTCTCAGTTTGGACCTCAGTGATCACAGCCTGAGTGGGAGAGTGGGACTGTTTTCAGATCAAGCAGAAAATATGTAGGAAGCTCAGGGCAAACCCAAGGTGAACAGACATTGTCTCTGTCTCTGCCCGTTTCTGGGGAGAGCTTTAGTCTCATGAACCCCATTTACTCTCTTGTTTTGGGAATCAGTGCAATTTCCATCCTTTTCCTGCTATTTTTTGTAGGTCTTACAACAAAAGGTGTCTGACTCTAAATAGAAATAGTGCTGGGACGCTGTAGGACCAGATTCTGAGGATGCAGTCTAGAAAATCCCACGTGAACACTTTTAAACTAACAGAGGCTATCAGAGCACTGCTGTTTAAAGTAAATGAATTAAGTGCATTTTAAGATTTACTGCTGGTTTTACACATTCATTGAATCAGACTGTGTCTAATTGCTAATTAATAACAACTGTAAGCACAGCGTGTGGTCTTTGAAGTGAGCTGGCAACGCTGACAGACTGAGAGATGCTGTTGGAGAGTCAGTTTTATAGCGGAACACCTCTGCTTCCAGAACTTGCTCATCTGGGCAGCTTGGCCAGATGTGAACTTGCTGCTACCTCAGCTACTCCTGCCACAAGCCAGGGAGTCCAGGACCTCACCTTCAAAGCAAAGAGCATTGACTTTCTTTATACAGACAGTGGCCAGATCAGGCAGGAGTTTATTTGTCTCTCTAGTCTGACCCTGAAAGTGTTTTTAAATCATTCATGAAAGCTGGGCATTACTGGAGGTGTGATGTAACAGAATTGATAAGGATTTTTTGCAATGTTTGTTCTTTTTTACAGTGAAAATGAAGACTTTGTATATTTTTATTGCTGTCCTTTTCATCCCCTGGAGTTTTTCTTTGGCAAAATATGATGACTTTGAGGATGGAGATGACATTATGGAATACGATGACAATGACTTTGCTGAGTTTGAAGACGTTAATGAAGATGCAGTCACAGAGTCTCCTCAGCGGATCATCACTACAGAAGATGATGAAGAAGAAGCCACTGTAGAGCTTGAAGGTCAGGATGAGAACCAGGAAGACTTTGATGACTCAGATGCACAGGTAATGCCTCATGTTCTTCCCCTATGTGTTTCCTAGTAGAGTCTCTATGCCTTTCTTTCTCACCTTATCTGTTTGGATTTTGCTTCCCAGGCTTTGGATATTCATGCTGTTCTGGATTTTATCCTTTAGGAAGGTGATACTGAGAGTGAACCATATGATGATGAGGAGTTTGAAGGCTATGAAGAGAAACCAGATGCATCTCCTAGCAAAAATAAAGACCCCATAACAATAGTTAATGTAGGTATAAGTGTTGATCCGCTTTCTGTTTGGTGTTTCAGGACTTATTTTTTAAGGTGGTCTGCCAGTAATGTTATTGTTGTGTGAATAACAAATAAGAGAGAATCTTTCCTAAAGAATTTGCTCTTTGAATTAACAAGAGGTAGTGCATAAATGGGAAAAAGTGCAGAGACAAGAAATACCCAAAATAATGCAACAGAATATGATTCAAGTGTGCCAGCTCCCAATTCCATGCTCTTCTGCATTGGTTTGTGCTGCTTTAAATAGCAGCTCTTGAAGTAAAACTTTCAGGGCAGGTGCCTTTGGTCTGTTGCTCTCTGTTTTAAGCTGCCAGAACTCCCATTCTTGGATCAATGCAGTGTTCTGTAGTCAAACTGAGAACTGTGGTAGGAATATTGATCAGGAAATTCTTCATTGAAACAGACCTTTTGAAACATGGTTTTGACCAAAGCATTTTATGACTTAAGCTTATTTTAACCATGTGACTGTGGGGGCAAGGTAGAGGAGCTATAGTGATGAGCTTCATTTAATCCAGAACAAAACCAGATATCCTAGAGTATCTGGCTGTTTTGTCAACACAGAAAGGAGAGGTTGCAATGATGATATGCTTACAGTAAACACAGTGTGTTTTTTAGTTTGTGGCTAAAACTACAGATTAGAAATTTACTCCTCTGGTGGTTTTTGAAGCCAGTCTCTCTGTCCACCCTGTTGCTTCCCAAGAGAGTATTTTACAGAATGAGCTGGTGCTTCAGGCCTGTGTTTTTATTATCCCCAAATTCTCCTTTTAACTGTTATGGCTTGGCAGTGAAAAGGAAGGTTTGAGTACTTTTATGACTGATGTATGATAGCAGAATGGCTAATTGTTCTCTGAAGGTGGCATGGTCAGGCAGGCTCCTCTTCTCCCCCTTGTGCTTTGTGCCTCTTGGTGGCATCCTGAAAATGCTGCTGGACATTGGCTGTCACTTTGGGTTTCAGCAGAAGCTACGTGGCAATCAGATAATGCTGCGATGGGCAGGGCATCAAGCTCAAATAACCAGTGGGTTGAACTGCTGGGCTGTTGACTGCTCATGAGGGATACGTGGTAACTTGGAAGAGACAAGTATGTTATATGTATTGGGCAGGTGTTTTGGGAATGCTGTTATCAGTCATTTCCTCTATGATTTTCCCAGTAGAGCCAAATGGATTGTGTAGGCTTTGCTCTGTCCTTATTGCTGTCTTTGGGATGAGGTTCCTCCAGTATGCTGTGTTTCCCAAATTGTTTGTGTGTATGAAATCTGCTCATTCAATACATTAAAGAGTCTCCTTTAACTTCCCATAGGTCCCTGCTCACCTTCAAAACAGCTGGGAGAGCTATTACATGGAGATCCTCATGGTGACAGGTCTTCTGGCTTACATCATGAATTACATCATTGGGAAGAACAAAAACAACCGGCTGGCTCATGCGTGGTTCAATACTCACAGGGAACTGCTGGAAAGTAACTTTGCTCTCGTTGGTGAGCTCCACAAGAACTATAATCTATTTGTAGTTTATTTGAATAAAACTGGTTTTATAGCACAGAGTAAACTTTTCTATGCAGGTGCATGCTTGTGGAGTCATTGAAAATACCTCTAAGATCATCCAGTCCAGCCATCAGCCCAACACCACTGTGCCTACTAAACCATGTCCCAAAGTGGGTTTTGTCCACGTGCTTTTGGAACACCTCCAGGGATGGTGACTCCACCAGTGTCCTGGGCAGCCTGTGGCAATGCTTCACCATTCTGTCAGTAAAGGAATTTTTCCTAATATCCAGTCTGAACCTCCCATGGTGCAACTTGAAGCCATTTCCTCTCATCCTTTCACTTGTTACTTGAGAGAAGAGCCCAGCACCCTCCTTGCTACAACCTCCTTCCAGGGAGCTGCAGAGAGCAATGAGGTCTCCCTCAGCCTCCTCTTCTCCAGGATAAACAGCCCCAGGTCCCTCAGCCACTCCCAAAACCCCTGGACTTCAGGCCCTTCTCCAGATCTGTTCCCCTTCTCCAGACGTGCTCCGGCCCCTCGGTGTCTTTTTGGAGTGAGGGGCCCAAAACTGAACCCAGGCTTTAAGGTGCAGCCTCACCAGCACCAAGCACAGGGGGACAATCCCTTCCCTGCTCCTGCTGCCACACCTTGGCTGATCCAAGCCAGGATGCTGGTGGCCTTGGCCACCTGGGCCACTGCTGGCTCGTGTTCAGCTGCTGTCAACCAACACCCCCAGGTCCTTTTTCTTCAGGCAGCTTTCCAGCCACTCTTCCCCAAGCCTGGAGTGCTGCCTTGGGTTGTTTGTAACCCAAGTGCTGAACCCTGCACTTGACCTTGTTGAATCTCATACAATTGGCCTTGAGCCATCGACCCAGCCTGTCCAGATCCCTCTGCAGAGCCTTCCTGCCCTCCAGCAAACCAACACTCCTTCCCCATTTGGTGTCATCTGCAAATTGACTGAGGAAGCACTCAATCCCCTGTCCTGATAGCACTCATGACAGCTCTGTGTGTAACAAATACTGTGCCAGGCTTCCAGTGCTGAAAGTAGTTTGTGATAACATAATACAGACTGTTCAGAAACATCGTGGTGATCCTGAAGTTCTCCAGCAATAATTGAGCTCTGAGCCTACTGATGAACTTCAGTGTTTAAATCTGTGACTTTTTTAAGGTGCAGTTCTCATTCACTGTTCTTTTCTTCAGGGGACGATGGCACTAATAAGGAAGCTACAAGCACTGGGAAACTAAATCAAGAAAATGAACATATATATAACTTGTGGTGCTCTGGAAGGGTGTGCTGTGAGGGAATGCTCATCCAGCTAAAGGTAAGGGTGAGGGATTTTGTAGTACTTGTCACCAGTTTTCAGGTTCTAGAGGGTTTTTCATTCCAGTGTGAGCAACAAGAAGTCCCAGCTTGACTCTTCCAGTCATGTTCAGGTACAGGGTTCTGAGTATGCACATATGAAGGGAGGACTGGCTGGACTAAAGACCTGTAGAGGCCTGCATTCTGCTTATCAAGGCAGATAACAGTGAGTGCTTACAGAAAGAATATAGAACCAGCATAGACAGAGGTAACTGTGGGCTGAAGAGCCCAGCTACCATTTAGCATGTTGGAGGAATGGACTAATGGAGGAATTCCAGGGAAGTAGAACAAAGACAAAGTCCTACACCTGGGATGGAACAGCCCCACATGTTGCTTCAGCTCCTGACTTGAGGGAGCAAGGCCCTGAGCAACTCATCTAACGCAGAAAGTGGGCCTGTTTTTGAGCAGCGTAGGGGACTTCCAAAGGGCCCTTTAAAGCTAAAGAATTCTATGAAAAACATCTACTTGAGCTCCATTGCTATCTGCCAATGAAGTGCTGCACTCTAGTTATATTCAGCTATATATTCTTTGTGTTTACCAACTTTTGGCCTTAGTTTCTCAAGAGGCAGGACCTGCTGAACGTTCTTGCGCGCATGATGAGGCCGGCGTCTGACCAGGTGGTAAGTGCTCAGCCCTTTAGATAACTGTGATCAACTGTTGATTCCTGCACTTCTGCTCTGCTGCTTTTGGTTGTTCTTCCACCATGCAAGTGAAGTGCTGGGTGTGTTTGTGTAGTGTTCTGTATCTTCCAGTTCAGTAACTGTCAAAACAATCTGAAATAATCAGTCTTTTTTCTGCCTGTGAAGTGCAAACTGCTGATGACTGGAAATTGGTTTCTTTTTGGGTTTGTTTGAGTGGTTTTGTGAACAGTCTTATCTCTCTTCAAGACCTCACCTTGATAAAAAGTGGTTTTATGATCTGAAATACTGTTCTTGTGTCCGTTCAGTCTGCCTGAATGCGTGCACTGGCTTGGATATTATATCCCGTAGTGTTATTTTTGCCTGGCCCTTGCTCTCAGGGACAAGGAGAATCTCTAACTGCATTAATGCCATTTGGAAGAAAAGTGGCACTGTCAATACTCTTTCCATGTGTCTATAATTGTATTTACTTAAATATATTAAAAATATTTGATTTAGATGTGGCAGTTACTCATAAGCAATGGATATTGCACTGCAAATGAGTCACAACTCTGCAGTTCCAGTCACTGTCACTACAATGCATTGTACTGGAATATTGCATTGAGACTTTAAGACACACTGAAAAGCTTGACATCAACATTTATTTTAGTTGCATGTGGCCTTACTTAGTCTTTGTTCTTAAGAATCAAATAGTCAGACACTGAAGTCAGAGGAGACATAGGTCTCCATTTGGCTGTTAGTCTGAAGGCAGAGTACCCTGTAAATCTGATCAGGGCTAACACCATTCTGTCCCACAGCAAATAAAAGTGACAATGAATGATGAAGATATGGACACCTACGTGTTTGCTGTTGGAACGAGAAAAGCACTGGTGCGACTTCAGAAAGAGATGCAGGACCTGGTATGTGTGTTCATGTTGGGAATACTGATGTGGTGAATAATAGGGTGTAAGAACCTTTAATCTGTAGATTGCTTATTTTCTTGGCAACAGCTGAAAACTTGTGACTGACTTGTTGGAATAAGTATGTGGGGAAAAGGCATTTTCATCTGATGGGTGGAAGTCTGGTGCCATCAGGTATCTGAAGTGCTAGCCAGCTGCTGTCAGGACTGAGGCAAAAGATGTTTGAAAGCAGCTCACATCTTCCTTTTGGTGTACAGTTCCTTTAGGAGGATGCTGAAGGATATTGTCAGGACACACACGAGTGTCACTTCACCTCTTTTAATTTGCACAAGTAACTTTTTCAAGAGTTGTAAAGTAAACCTTTTTAGTGATAGGTGATGTGGAAAGTTTGGGTCTAAGTCACCTGTTCTTCTGTGATCTGAAATTATAACTTTCCATATGTTCAGGCCCTGAAACTTGCAAAGATTCCAGTGATAACAAGCAGTGGTTTGCACATCTTTTCTCTCATAACTTGTCTCAAGTAACAGCACTAAAGGGTGGTTGGTAGGGTGCCAGTGGTTTTTGTTCTGTTATCAAACAGCGTAAGCAAAATGCCTTAATACAGCATTCCAGCATGGATATATCACAATTGCTTTATCTTTTTCCCTTATGTACTCAGTATTGAAGGGAAATAGTAACTTTAAGGTCATAGATACTGTGTGCTTTGCTTTATGCTTGAAATGTCCCCAGCCAGACTGAATGACTGAGTTAGTGCATTCTTATTGTTCCTTATCAAATACCTTTAGGGGTCCCACTGTGCTGGAACAGTTCAGCCTGATAAGGTACTGAAAAGCTTGTGTTTACTTCTTGCTTTCCACTTTGAAACAGAGTGAGTTCTGCAGTGATAAACCTAAGTCTGGTGCAAAATATGGGCTTCCAGATTCGCTTGCCATCTTGTCAGAGATGGGGGAGGTCACAGAGGGAATGATGGACGCTAAGGTAAGCTTGAATAAATTAATTAGTACAAATCTCCCTGGTAACTGTGGCACTTACAGCCTGTGTAAAAAGAGTTCTGGTCTTTATCTCCTGTAAATACCACAACAGAGGAGAGCCAAGTGGCCCTGTTGTGACATCTAGAGAAATCAAGACACTGAGGGAGCTTAGGGGCTGGAAGGAGGATGTAATTCTCACATCTTTATTCGTTTTACATAGCAACTGGTAGTCTAACATGAACCCTGGGCTCAAAACTGCCTTTCAATGCATGGAAGTTGGCTCCAACAGCCAGTGTGAAGGAAGGTGTTGATGGTCTGTCTGCAGGTCTTAAAAGCTGACATCTGTTATCAAATGAATTGGAAAATTCCAAATGAGAGTTAGATATCTTAATATCTGAGTTGCTTATGGTGATTCCATGCATTGAGGACCCTCCTAGTAAAGGCTACAAAAGACTGGCAGTTTAAATTTCAGTGTCATTGTGGCACAGCAATTCTCTGAGTGATGTCTGGACGCTTTGGCAAACCCATATGGATTGAGTAGGCTGCAGATGGGTTGGTGGTGGGAGTTACTAACCCCAGTTTCTCTTTTAGATGATACATTTCCTCACGCACTATGCTGACAAGATTGAATCCGTCCATTTCTCGGACCAGTTCTCCGGTCCAAAACTTATGCAAGAGTACGTATAAAGCTAAGATCTCTCCTCCCAGTAGCTGTTGTAACACTAAGCAAAATAGAGGCTGACAAACTTGTTTGCAGTGTGAAGCCTGCTGGAATGCACACAAAGAGAAATTAGGAGCAAAGGTGAAACAGGTGAATAAATACACTCCCGATGCTTCCAAAGCTGTTTAGTTTAGAAGATAAAGGTGCTTTATTGCCTTAATATTTATTTTTGTGTGTTGGTTATGCTGTAGTTTGGGCAGCTACAAATTTGAGATGACACCTGGCAGTGTACACAGCTGCTGGAACACCACTGAGTAATCCCACTAAAGGTATGTGGTGTGTTAGAGTTTAAGGGCCAAGAAACAACTGCAGGAGAACTCAACACATTTACTCAGATGCATCGAGAACTTTGCTTAAGCAAAGTCTGCAGTGTTAAAAAAACAGCCATCAGGGCACAGCTTGTCTTTCCCTAGAGGATAAGGCCTAATGTTCTGCTGCTGATTCCATCACTTAGGTACTCTTGCTCAGGTTGATCCTCAGCTGTGCTGCAGAAACACACAGATGCTGTGCCTCTTCTGTTTTTCTAAGCCTCCTAGTCTTGAGGGGCTTTTAGCTGCTTCAGCATTGCCAAGTAGTGGGTGATTTACCTTACCTGAATTACCATGTAGGCTGTTACGAGGGTGTATTATGCTCACAGGCATATAAATAAATGATCCATGTCAGAACTTAAATCTGCCCTCCAAAAAAAGGAACACACTTTGATTTAATTATAAGACAGCAGCATGTGTACCTTGTAGTGAAATTGCTAGGCTTTGGAGGGTCTGCAAAATGTAGGTCTGACTTCTTTACATTAGAATAACGTGGGGTTTGGGGCAGTGTAGACTTGAATTGTTAAGAATTTTTCCTTTCTAACTTGATATTTTTATAAGATCTGTAGCAGTAAAATGATGTTCAGTCTTGCATAGGCCCTGATTAAAGAACCTTAGGCCACCTTAGGGCTCAGATGCCAGAACTGAGATGAGCTCTGACAATCAGACTGGATGGTGCTGTTAGTGTGTTTCTACATCAATGCCTTTTTCCTGCATGCTTTTAAGTAAAACACTTCAGGAATCTGAATAATTGGAAACTTCAGTTTGGATTGCAGTCAGACATTTAATCTTGTTTTATTCGAGTAGTTTGCAAAAGCCTCTTGGTTCTCACTGAGGTTTTCCATAACAACGTTTGGTATTTTGTATTTGGTATTCTTCACTCATTCCAGCTGCTTTTTTCTTTCCTACCAGGGAGGGTCAGCTTACAAAACTGCCTGAAACTAAAAAGACACTTTTGTTTACATTTAATGGTAAGAGAACTGGTGAATGTGTGTGTGTGTGTGTGTCTGAGGGGAGTGGTGTGCTTTGTGCGAGTCACGTGCTCGAGTTCTGTCATCTATGGAAGAGAATATATGACAACTTACTTCAGTGCATGTAACAGGATCCCTGGTGGATTATCTGGTAAACAAAAGGCAGTGATAACCCTGGGGACAGAGTGGCATATCCTTGTGATGAAAGGATACCCAGTCTTGCTATCATTGATCTTAGCTCATACTGCTGTCTCTGCAGGTGGTCGTATAATGTCACCATTGGAGGATGAGTTGTTTTTCAGCCAAGTGCCTTGCAGTTTGAGCTTGCACAGACTTTCTTGGTTAACCTTGGTTTGAAATAAAACCAGCCTTCTGGGCCTATTCCAGAAAAGGCCCATAGCTGTCTTTGGAATTCAAGGCTGTATCTCCAAGTGAAGTTAACATCAGAGCCTGAACTCAGCCCTTATGTTTGTATTCCGTGCTAAGAAGGATTGTGTGTGGGAAAAGTGCCTCTCAGTGTGAGGAACCTAAATGCAGTCTCCAAAGCAAATGCCTCTTTCAATTAGTTTTTCCTAAAGAGGAGGATAAGAACGTCTTTCTTTCATGAATGGTGTGAGCAATAAGGAAAGAGCATTGTAGAGAGTAGAAGAATCCTGCAACTTCTCTGAATTAACAAGAAACTCTTTATTTCAGTGCCTGGTTTAGGCAACACTTCCCCAAAGGACATGGAGTCTTTGCTGCCTCTGATGAGCATGGTTATCTACTCTATTGACAAAGCAAAGAAGTTCCGTTTGAACAGAGAAGTAAGCAGTGTTTATTTTCCTGTCTTCTGAAGATTGTATAAAATTGCAACCATTACCATTGGATCCCTAATCTTAAGATGAGGAACCTTATGCTTCTGATATGACAAGCAGGATGTAATCTCTCTGATAATGGATAATTTGTATTAACTGTGTTTACTTGTTTCTGTGAAAAGGGTAAACAAAAAGCTGAGAAGAACAGGGCTCGTGTGGAGGAGAACTTCCTGAAACTGACTCACGTGCAGAGGCAGGAGGCTGCCCAGTCCCGTCGAGAAGAGAAAAAACGAGCAGAGAAGGAGCGAATCATGAATGAAGAGGATCCTGAAAAACAGCGCCGGCTGGAGGTGAGGTGGAATTTCAGGTCGTTGTAAGCTACTGGCAGATTTCTCCTGCCATATCCGCAGGGCTGGCTGTAGGAATGCCAGCAGCAGCCAGACAGCTTTCAGGATATGTGCTTTTGCTTCCTGAAACGTGCCAAGGCCCCTGTGAGGAGCCAGCTCGTGTGATTTCAAACATGAACCCACCTCTGGAGGTCTTTAATGGTTGGCTCTTCTGAAATGATGGGCTTTCTCTTTGAAGAAATCACTGATGTTCATCCTCTGTGTCCTTGCTTACAGGAGGCCGCTTTGCGGCGTGAGCAGAAGAAACTGGAGAAGAAGCAGATGAAGATGAAGCAAATCAAAGTGAAAGCTATGTGACTCCATTCTGAGAAAGCATCTCGGTGCCACCTGCAGAATTTCAGTTCACAGGGTACAAAGACCTACTGAACTCCACAACCCTGCACTTCTTTGAACACTAGTAGCCATTAAGAGAGATGTTCCTTGGTGTTATTTAAGCATTACAGCAACATGCAGGTGTGTGTAGAGAGCTTTGTCTCAGCAGTTTTACTCCAGGTGGTATAAATTTTTGCTACTTGTCTGTTTAAAAAAAAAAATTGCAATATTCTTGAATGCTCTTTGTCATTTGTTCTTTAAACCAGAAGATTGTAAACTTGTCCACGTGTGCTGGTAACATATTCATGCTTTGGTTTTAAACTTTGGGTTTAGTTATTGGGAGGGAAGGGGGGAAAAGCTGAAGGGGAAGAAAACTGCACAATAAACAGTCAGTGTGCATTTATTTGCATCAAGCTTCTAAAGGCACAAAACTTAGAGCCTTCCATACACAGTATGGATTCTTCAGGGATTTAAGCCCAGTAGAAGTGATATTTTTTTTAATTTTCCTTTTTATTTACAAACAAGAGACTGAAACAGTATTAGGTCACCTGTAGGCATGGCTGCAATCTGTGTAAAACATACAGATGGGTTCAAAACTGGGGAATGGAATCCGTGAACAGTTTCATACTTAGGGTTTTGAATGCTGCAAGCGCTTAATACAATGTGAATTCTGTCATGTCAGCGTGGTATTTCTTCAGGAGTGAATGCATGGTGAATTAGCAGCTCCAGCTGTCTTTCCTTGAGTATTTTTAACTGTATGTTTGCCTCAAAAGCATTTGTCCTCATCTCAGCAGCTGCTGTCTAGTTCACCACTGCCAGAAGCTCGATTCGCTGAAGTATCTGCTATTACCAACTTCCCCAAGCAAGTAAAAACATTTCAGAGGACGTGTGTCCTCTTCAGCTGGTGAATGATAGCTTCAGGTTTTTGCATATAAACAGGGAGAATGAAGTGAATGCCTCTGTGCAAGCACTTGGCTAACTGAGAGTGTTCTGCATTTTATAAATGCTTCCTGTCCAGAAAGCATTTTAATGTTGCTTATAACAGACTTCTAACAGTTTTATGGGGAAACAATCTTGCGTTTTCTTGTTCACTACTTGGTTTTGAGGCAATAAGAATGAGCTGCAGTTGAAACAGCAATTGCTTAAACTTCTTGTTCCAGCATGGCGTACTTCACACTGATTTAATGCAAATGTCTGTAACCTGATACGTGCAAATATATTGATTTTATAATGGTTGGTAAAATTATTTAAAACCAAAACTAATGTAGATGATGTGAAATTTTAGGACTATTTAGCTTTGACGATTAATATGGTTTTGTTTCACAAAGTTCTTTGAAAGGAAATACTAGTTTGTGCTCTTTGGCGTAAGCAGACAGCTTTCCTGAAGTCCCATACGTTTGTGGGCCATGGCAGCTAATTTTGTAATATGAACATTCAAATGAACAATCTAATGAAGAGTAAAATATAACTGAAACACTCCACCTGCCTGCTTTACTTGGCTGGACTCTTACAGAATCCTAGAATGGTTTGGGTCGGAAGGGACCTCAAACCCATCCAGTTCCAACCCTTTGCCATGGGCAGGGACACCTCCCACTGGATCAGGGGGCTCAAAGCCCCATCCAACCTGGCCTTGGACACCTCCAGGGATGGGGCAGCCACAGCTTCCCTGGGAAGAGCCTGGCACAGGTTGCCCACCCTCACAGGAAAATACTTCTTTCTAACCCAAATCTCCCCTTTTTCACCTTAAAACCATTCACTTCATCCTATCCCTGCACTCCTGATCAAGAGCCCCTCCCCAGCTTTCCTGGAGCCCCTTTCAGTCCTGGGAGGCTGCTCTAAGGTCTCTCTGGAGCCTTCTCTTCTCCAGGCTGAACAACCCCAACTCTCTCAGCCTGTCCTCGTACAGGTGTTTCAGCCCTTGGACCATCTCTGTGGCCTCCTCTGGACTGGCTTTAACAGCTCCAGGTCCTTCCTGTGCTGAGGACTCCAGAGCTGGTCACAGGGCTCCAGGTGGGGTTTCCCCAGAGCAGAGGGGCAGAACCCCCTCCCTCCCCTCTGCTGCCACTCTTTGGGTGCAGCCCAGGACAGGGGTGGTTTCTGGGCTCTGAGTGCCCATTGCCGGCTCACGCTGAGCTTCTCACCCCCCAGCACCCCAAGTCCTTCTCCCCAGGGCCGCTCCCACTCCCTACTCCGCCCGGCCTGTGGTCGCGTTAGGGATTGCCCCGCCTCTGTCCTCTCGCGCAGGCCGGGCTGGGGGCACAGGCGCCGTGTCCCCGCGCAGGCCGCGCTCCGCCTCGGCCGCCGCTTCCCGCCACCCGCGTGCGCGCCCGCATCACGTGGCGGCGTGGTGACGTCATACGCACAGCGTTCGCGGCGGCGAAGGGCCTGGGGGTGTTGTGAGGGGCCTGGAGGTCCGTCCGGGGCCCGGGGGCTGCTGGGGCGGGGGGCGGCTCGGGGCGAAGTGAAGGGCCCGGGGGAAGGCGATGAGGGGCCTGGGGAGCTGACGGGTTTGGCGGAGCTGTGAGGGGTCCGGGGCTGCCGGGATGGAGGTGGGGAGGGGCCTGTGGCGGCTGGGCCGGGGGCGAGAGGTGAAGGGTCTGGCGCTGCCGGGCAGTGAGGGGCCTGGGGGTCCATGAGGAGCCGGGGGCTGCCGGGCCCGGGCAGGTGGGGAGGGCGCTGAGGGGCCTGACGCTGAAGGGCTGGGCTGAGCCTTGAGAGGCCTGGGGGTATCAGGCCTGGGGGCGCGGTGAGGGGCCTGGAACGACTGTGACGAGCCGGTACGGGGGTCGGGCTGAGCGGTGAGAGGCCTAGGGGTCCACGAGGGGCGGTCAAGGACCTGGGGGGGGGGGTGAGGGGCCCGACAAACCCGTGGGGGACTTGGTGCTGCTGGGCAAGGGTGTGTGTGGGGGGGGAGGGGGGGTCTGTGAGGAGGCCTGGGGGGCTGTGAGCGGCCTGAGGCTGCTAAAGTGGGGGTGCGGTGCAAGACTCAGTGGGGTCAATAAGGGGTCCGGGGGCACCTAGGGCTGCCAGGCCAGGGGAGGGCAGGAAGGCTGAGCCAGTGTCGTGCCTGCAGGTTGCCCATCCTTTCGCAAGCCGCCTGTGCCACACAATCGCAGGTCCCATGTCTTTCCTTGTAAGTAAACCCGAGCGGATTAGGGTGAGTGTTGAACGCCTTCACCCCCTCATGCGAGCGGGAGCTTGTGCGGGGCGCTGCGGCGAGGGCTGCCCCTTGGGAAGCACCAGAGAGTCCCACCACGATGGGCTGATCCCCTGGCAGGGAGTTGCAGGCTGGCTGGGCCCTCGTTAAACCACGCTGTAGCCTTCACCCAGTGCTGTGTGCGCTGCCAGGGGCCCTGCACAGCATTGTGGTGAAGGAAGAAGGCAGTGATGCTGATTATCTCCTGCCTTTCTTTAGGAGGCCACTCCCTCACCTATGTCTGCCACCTCTTGTGTGGTTTTACAAACCCATTTCGGGAAGCTGAACACAGCAGTTTTGTTTAATTCTTAAATGGGGATGTTTCACACAAGAAAGCCACTTTTAATGCCCTAAAATGGAATTGTTATACACAAGTTCTGAGTCATTGTCACCTAAAGATGGGTTGGAGCTTCCCAGGACCGGCTTCCCTTCCGCAAAACAACCTAAGCTGTTTCCTCAATTATTTTACCAAGTAGACAAATTTATGTTCTGATTTTGCATTCAGCCAGTAGATAAATAGCTAAAATATTTAAGTTCTCTAAGACATGACCTCATTATAAATAGTTGAAGCTTTCTTTTTTTACACCTATTACATCCAAACAAACAACTATTTCTTGTCTATATAAGGGAGTTGTAGCATGCTTATTATTTTTGCTGTATGTGCATGTACAAAGGTTCTTGTTTGAGTGACCTAAAATTATGTTAACTATTGGAAGTGCATGCTGGTCAGGAAAAGCTGGAGAACCTATGTGGTTGTTGAGCATGTGGTATCTTAGTGGCACAGGAAGAGAATATCTGTGTCCAACAGAAGGATGTCACTTTGGTGTTGCAGCTATTTGCTTTTGGACCACGGTAGAATCTTTGAAGTGTTAGAATACTCTTTTTGTGGGGAAGGGGGAAAATTAAAAACTTGTCTTTAGATGGGATAACTAATTATCTGGAGGATTATTTTTCCTTTCAGCGGTGGGTGTCTGAGAAGTTCATTGTTGAGGGCTTAAGAGAGTTCGAACTATTTGGAGGTAAGTTTTCCTCTTATTAGATGACACTGTTAGAAATGTTTTACCTTAGCTGCAAGGTCTGTTCATTTGGTTGTAAGAATGTTTCTTAACAGTAAAAGAGATGTGTAAATGTACTTGTAGCACCAGATCTGCTTATTCAAGCTGGTCAGCTGTATAAAGTTAATATGGAAGTGTCCAAGATGTAGCAATCATTTGGAAATCAGTTTCATGCACTACTGTTTTCAGACCCTGCATTTTTGTAGCATAACCACTTCTTTTTCTCTGCACAAGATAGATTTGGGGTTTGGGAAGGTTGATTATAGTTTTCCAAGTAAAAATGGATTTTGAAACTCTGATGATAGCTCCCCAGTGTGCCTGCAGGAGAGCTGATGGGGTTCTGGTCGGCTTCGTGCGTAACGAACAGAATTGCCAACTAGGATGCAGAATTCCTGATCGGTGATGTGGAAAACAATCAGTGATAGGAAAGATGTCTTGATCTTGAGCTTCCAGGTGGAGTGGAAGAATTTTCACTATAGAACTAAACGTTAGATAGTTTCTTCTGTATTTAATCAAAGTAGAGATGTCACTTTTGAATGTGTTTAGAGGTATAATTAAAAAAACCCTGTCCCTTTACATTTCTGTCGACTGTGTGAGCAGTGGTGTTATTTGAATCTCTTTAATTCCCATACTGGAACAACAGTTTGATTATTTTTAGCGATGCAACCATATGTGCAAATGAAATACCTTTGTCTAAAAAAAAAATACTGTATATATTTGCTATCCAAAAGCATCATGCAGGGTTGTTTACTCAGTTTTCCAACTATATTTTTAACGGGTGTCTGTTGAACACAACATGGTGAACAATTAATTTCTTTACTCCAGAGCAGCCTCCGGGTGACTCTCGGAGAAAAGTAAGTGACTTTTGCAGGCTGTGGTGCTGTGGTTCATTGCATGGAGATTATTCCTTGTGGAAGTTTGATTTTTCTTTTTATCTTAGTTATATATTTCATCTCAATATTTAGCTCTACAAGTGTGGAAACAGGTTTCACCCTGGAGTGGAGATTTTGGTGTGTGGTTTTCAAATTATAGGTGAAAAGTCAAAACTTCTAAACTTAGTCTCTTGGATTTGTATTTGTGTCATGGTCCTCTCTCCCCCAGCCCCTCATGGGTCTCTCTTATTGAGCTGATTTAGATCAGAGGTGCTAATCTCTTTTAGTTCCCTTTTAGAATAAAAGAGTTTAGTGAAAACTGGGCCCAAAAGATTTGATATTGGCCGTTGAAACCCAGTGTTCCCTTCCGAACACATCGATTCTGGTTTCCTTTCTCTTCCCTGTAGAGCAGCCTCAACAGGCCCCAACGTGAAAATCAGAGATCAAGTAGTTTTCAGTTTGAGGTCTGGTCATCTTCAGAGCCAATTCTGTGCATGCTTAGAGAACTTTGCCTCTTTAAAACCAAAATCACTTGCAAACAAGATATATCAAAAACCTACAGCCAACATGTAGCAGTTGAAAAGGTTGCACTGCAGGCCCTGATTGCACATTGTCTGCTTCATGGTGAGCAGTGCTCATAAATTAATTCAACTTACAATAAAGAGTATTTGTCTAAATGATTTCCTGCCTGCCCACACTGTACTAAAACATTTCTGTGTGCAGGTGTTGCTCTAGCTTAAGCTAATTACAAACACAAAGTAAGTACGATTTGATGATAACTGTCAGTTCCTGCTGCTTATAATTGATTTTTGTGCCCCTGTCTATAATTTACTGGCACAAACAGAGCTGAAAATAGGAGATTTACATGGAATATTTTGTATAAAGTTAAGTAAATTCACTCCTTTTTTTAAATTGCCAAGTGTTTTGCGGCTACTGGAAGCAAATTGAGATTAGCATCTGTTTTGGCTTTGTTACAGTATTCACCTGTATTTGGTCTCCTCTGCAGTGGTATTGCTGATTCTTATTATGATTTTTGCATCTAAATAAAACCTTACTGTTTCCAGCAGGGCTATAGCAAATGGTAAATAATTTGGGGAGAGGGATGGGAGCAAAATTGCTGTTGCTTATGCTGAAAGCGAAGGAAGGAACGAGGAGGTGGAGAGGAAGGCAGCAGAACTAAAGTGACATTCCCTCTTCCTAATTCAAATGATCACCATTTGGCCAATGCAGATCCTTGCTAGCATCACATAACTGATTTTCTTATGGCATTTGTAATGGCAGTTGCCTTTCAAAGGTTAATTTCCTTAAATTTATCTCAAATTAAAATCAGATCAGCAAGCCAGGAAGCTCTTAATGAATGTTGTGCCATAAAGCGAGTCACATGTGACTTCATTTTGCTGCTGCTTTTGCCCATACACCAAAAGTTATCCTGTGTGAAACCACTGAGGAGCTTTCTTGCAGTATTTCATAAATGACATTTCAGTTTAACATTTTTTTTAAGAAAACTCTTGTACAATGTTGTTAAATTTCTGGTAGAGCTCCTTTTGCATTGACTCTCAGTTATTGGTCACTGCTAACGTGTAGAGAGGGGAGCGAAGGCACTGGTTTACTGGAAGATGGGAATTTACAGTATTTTTTCCATTACTGTTGCAACAGCCTGTACCATTAATAAGATTAAATTTATTTAATCTTTTGCATCTGTTTTGTTGGCTCATGCTTTATCTGGAGTGGATTTTAATACAGCAGACCACTTACCCATTGCTCAGTGTTTCACCAACTTTCATTGCTCCATAACGCTGCTTATCAGAGCCTCCTGCTTTCATTTCCTTGGTGGTGCCTTTCTGCTTCAGAGGTTTCCATCTGCCTGTGTGTCTCTCCTGGCAATCTTGCTGTTGACAGGACTGTGAGAAATTGCTGGAAGAAGCAATGAACGATGCAATCAAGATCAGAATTGACAGGCATCTTTAACATAAGTTTGAAATCAGGAATGGGCAGTGGCTGCCTGTTCTCAGCCAAGAAACAGTAGTGATGTTACAACTGTGATAAAGGATTTGGGACTGCCAAGATTTTGAGAGTTAGCTATCCTGAAACAGGGCTGAGTTGGCTGAGCTGAAATTGTACCATAGCACTGTCCTCAAACCTTAAGTTTTGCCTTTTTCCTTAGCTGAAAAATGTTTCTATTTTAAAGGTAGGCAGAGAGAATTAAAATGTGTGCTGTGCAAAGTCAGAACTTGAGAAGCATGACTGTTAGTTTACTCCCAGCATATACTTAGGGACCTGAAGGTAATTTACAGCAAATTCCTGTCTGTGCTCATTGCACCGTATTTACCTTGGTCTGAGTGCAGAACAGCGAGTTCCTTGTTTTTTTCAGCTGTCACTGTTGTTTCCATCTTTCAGTGATGATGGAAAAAAAGAGTATTTGCAGTCACTGTAGGAAAATGCAGAAGCCTTTTCTGCTTCGTGTAGCATGAGAAAAGGTCTGATAAAGGGCATTCGCAGTTGATGAAGAACGGGGTGGAAAAATGAGCTGGAGTTCCAAATGTCAGGAGGAGTTAATGTGCTAGAAATTTGAGATAACCAAGTCTGATGTTAGACACCAAATAAATTTGCTTCCCCATCAGGATGCTGTCCTTGTGACTTTGGAAATTTGAGGGAGTTAGAAAGTATAATGGAAGTTGTGAGAGTGTTGGAGTTTGTCTTCTGCAAAATCCTGCTTGAAAAGATTTGTGTGTGAATAGGGCAGATAGTGTTATGTCAGGTGTAGAGGCTTGGGAGTGCTGCTTCCCTCCGTGCTGTGGGGTCTTTTATTTTCCTCCTGTGAGCCCTAATGCTTCGCAGTTAAGTTTTTGCTTTCATTTGGAGCTTCTCTTTTCATATGTGTCTGATCTTCATATCTCAGGCTAAGTTGCTTCATCGTTTCCACCACTCAGCTGAGCAGCTTTGGCTGCACTGGTCTTAGTGCAGAGGACAGGTAAAAGCAAGAAGCCATCAGGCAGGAGCTCTGGCTGCTGCAGTGCAGAGAAGTGCTATAAACATGCTTTCCTCTGGCCTTTGCTCAGGCAACAGGATGGCAGCACAGCCATTTGTAATTAATGGGAGAAAGGTAGTTGCTATAAAGCAGTGCTTAAGCTGTCCTGGGGAGTAATAATTGGCTTTATCCAAATATTCCTAGATTAGTTCTAGCTTACAGTAATCAAGAACCTACCTGTTATGTGTTTTGAAACACAGATATCTGGATCTTCTGAAATGAGGCATCTCCTGGATTTCAATTGATAAAGAACTATGTAAAATTGTTTTAACAGCAATTAAATTCTCTCTTCTATACTCAGTACTCTCATTCTTTTGAAGTGTATAATTTAAGGAACAGGTGATCTTTCTGGCACGTGATCTTTATTACTTTTGACCTGACTATATTTTCTTTCTCCCAGACAAATGAGGCGAGCTCCGAGTCGATAGCTTCTTCCCCTAAAAGGGACACGATGAGCACCTTCCTCCCAGACAGCAGCTGTTATGAGTTGCTCACTATCATAGGTAATGCTGCTGGAGGGCCCAAGCCTGCTTGGCAAAGAAAACAACTTTGGTGAATTTGTTGGCCTTTTCTTGATAGATTGCTTATTTTGGACATGAGATGCCTGTCCTCTTTCATTTTAAAATGACTTTATTAAAAGATGAGATGCCAGTCCTAGAGTCTTTCAACTGAAGGAGGTGTGTGGTGGGTTAATGATATGGAGTGAAGTAGAGAGTTGGCAGAAGCACCTCAAAACCTCTCCCTGTCCTTGGTGGGGCTGTGGCGTAATCATAGTAAATGTAAAGATCATTTAAGTGTGAAGGATGGGAGAAGTTCTCCAGCAGTGTGCGGTTCCAGAAATATTCCTGAAGCTTTGCTGGCTTTTTCTTTTAGGCAGAGGCTTTGAAGACTTGATGGTTGTGAACCTGGCCAGGTATAAACCCACAGGAGAGTATGTCACAGTCAGAAGGGTGAACTTGGAGGCCTGCACGAATGAAATGGTCACGTTCTTGCAGGTAACAGGAATCCACTTATACCATAATGCAAGTTTAGGAGTGGACAGATAGCAAGAGCATTGCTTATCAATCCTGTACTCCTATTTCTGCATTTATTTAACTGAATCAAAATACCTTTTCTTATTTTAGGGGGAGCTTCATGTTTCCAAGCTCTTCAACCACCCCAACATCGTGCCATACAAAGCAACTTTCATCGCTGACAACGAGCTGTGGGTGGTGACGTCTTTCATGGCCTATGGTAGGTGGAGAGGGAAGACCTTGGTGTGACCATTGCATTCTGTGAAATGAAATTTCAGACATGATGTGTCCTTGGTGGTTTTTTTCTGACTAGGAGGTGTTTTATTTCTTTTCAGGTTCTGCAAAAGATTTAATCTGTACTCATTTTATGGATGGGATGAGTGAACTGGCTATTGCATATATCCTCCAAGGGGTATTGAAAGCACTTGACTACATCCACCATATGGGCTACGTGCATAGGTATTGTAAAAAAATCTGTGAGCTGTTTTCCTTGTGTTGGAAGGTCTCACAAATGCTGCTCATAATACTACAGCTTCTCTTAATCTCTTTCTAAATCACTGTCTCCATCCCTTAGTATATTCTTCCTCTTCTCTGATACATCCTTCTGTTATGAGAGTAAATTTGAAATGCTGAAAATTATAGGCTATTAGTGGTTACTACTTTTACTGTAAGTAGTGTAAAAGAAATTCATCTTGCAGTGCACTAAGTCTTCCTGGGGAGGCTGTAAGGAACATAACTCTTGAGGCCAGAGAACCTGACTATTTTTACTTGTTTCAGGAGTGTTAAAGCCAGCCATATCCTGATCTCTGTGGATGGGAAGGTGTACCTCTCTGGCCTGAGAAGTAATCTGAGTATGATCAACCATGGGCAGCGGCTCAAAGTTGTTCATGACTTTCCCAAATACAGCATCAAAGTCCTGCCTTGGCTCAGCCCTGAAGTCTTGCAGCAGGTGTGTTTAAAAGAACCCCAGACTCCTAGTTTTTAGTGATATATGGTATCTCTGTATAGTTTTGAGTTCTGGCATGTTTAAGAGGTGTAGAGGGGGACACAAGACAAAGCCACAGGGTTACTTTTTCTTGTAATGAGCTCTAAACCTTAAAAACAATGACCCCATAGGAAAGGGAAACCTGTATCCCTGTCAAAAAGGGCAGTTGCTTAGAAGCCCACGTTACAACATTGTCTTTATCTTCCCTCCAGAGAAAGGTGCATGAGTACAAGGCAGAGGAAGGGAAGAGTCTGGAGGGAACAGATCAGGGGCGAGTGCAGAGTTGGTACAATTTCATCTGTTTGATAGTTTTGTTGTTGTTCCTCTACGGATTCTGCCATTGGCAAAGTGTGCTGGTTAACATCAGGTGCTGGTTAACCCTAGTGTGGGTGCCATCCCTATGAGCTGCCTTACTTCACTTAAATTAATGTGTGCTTTTGACAAACAAGAAAACCCACCACCACAATAAATCAGCCAGTGTGTAGGTCGTATTGTCTCATCATTTGGGTTTGCTGTTCTGTATATTAGCAAATCATGGCTCTTGCCCATGCAAGCACATGTAAGTCAGCCAGGCTAATTTTTCTTTTCCTTTTCATCTAGAATCTCCAGGGTTATGATGCAAAATCTGACATTTACAGTGTGGGGATAACAGCCTGTGAGCTGGCAAATGGACACGTACCGTTTAAAGACATGCCTTCTACTCAGGTAAGGTCTAAAAGCTCTTCCTTTCTCATCACCCTGGCTCAGGGAACTGCTTTGCTGCACTGGGATGTGAAGACAGAGGGTGCTTTGCCTACCTGAGTGGGAAATAACTGTTTGATTTGACTGGGTGTGATGTTTCTTACGCCCCGTTTTCCAGATGCTGTTGGAAAAGCTGAATGGAACTGTTCCCTGCCTGCTGGACACCACCACGATTCCTGCTGATGAGCTGACTATGAAGACCTCCCGTTCAAGTGCTAACTATGGAATGAGTGAGGCTGTTGGCAACATCCGAGCGGCCAACGGAGAGCCAGCCCTGCACCCTTACCTTCGGACCTTCTCCACCTCCTTCCATAACTTCGTGGAGCAGTGCCTCCAGCGGAACCCCGATTTCAGGTAAAGGCAGGTGGAAGCTGCTCTTCACAGAGCTGCACTGTTCTAGGGCTGATTAAACCGTGAGAAGCACCAGAAGTTGTTGGAATTTTTCTTTCCAAAGGCGTGGCAGAGTGAGGAGGTGCTCTGCTCCATGCACTGAGAAGAGCAGGCCAAGTGTGCAGAGTAAGAGCAGCATTAACCCTTCCAGCATGTTCTAGAAGAGAGCCTGAAGAATTACTTTGCAGCCTTCTTAGGGGGATGGAGTGGAGTAGGGGGATTTTCTGGTCCCTTTGAAACTGTTTTTACCCAGTTTCCTTCACCACCAGTGTCTGCTGCTCACCCAGCAGAGAATGAGGAGTGATCCAGAACTGTATTTTCCTCTGTAGTAAGCGTTAAAGGTGTCTGTAGCCATGACAAACTTCCCCAGTGTACCACGCTGTGCTTGTCCAAATGTTGGGGTGTGCAGGTGGGTAACTTGTGCAGAAGAACCCTGAGCTGCTTGCATAAAACAGCACGTGAACATCACCAACAGTGCTACTGGTTACGAAAGGGAAATAACCCTACAGCTGAAAAATTAGAGAGGCAGGAAGGACCCCGACATTTTCTTTCTTCCACTACCCGACTTTAAACACTGATGCATTTTCTTGTGTGCTTACTTTATCCTAACTCCCTTCTACAGGCCAAGTGCAGCCACTCTGCTTAATCATCCCTTTTTCAAGCAGGTAAGGAACTCATTTAATTTCTAGATAAAGAACAGTGACTTTCGTGTAGTTTTTGTCTTCCTGTGTCACTGAACCTGCAGGTGGGAATGTCAAGTTGCTTTGTTTTTTGTGATTTGAAAGGATTAACTTAGTTTGGTGACTAATTGTAGTGCAGCCTGGTGATCCTCAGATTCTCCTGGGAGATGGATGGGCTGTTCTTACACAATCGTAGAATCATGGATTGGGTTGGGCTGGAAGGGACCTCAAAGCCCATTCAGTTCCAACCCCCTGCCATGGGCAGGGACACCTCCCACAGGATCAGGGGGCTCCAAGCCCCATCCAACCTGGCCTTGAACACCTCCAGGGATGGGGCAGCCACCACTGCTCTGGGCAACCTGGGCCAGGGCCTTCCCACCCTCACAGGAAAACATTTCTTCCTAAGATCTCATCTCAATCTCCCCTCTTTCAGCTTAAAACATTTCCCCCTCATCCTATCCCTGCACTCACAGATCAAGAGCCTCTCCCCAGCTTTCTTGGAGCCCCCTTTCAGTACTGGAAGGCTGCTCTAAGGTCTCCCCAGATCCTCAATGCATCTCTTCCGTATCTGAACAGAGGATGTACCATCTCCCAGTCCTATGTGCCAGAAGTTTTTCACCCACAGACGATCAAGTGCTCTGTCAAGGCTGTTCTAACCTGGTCCTTACTGAGACCTAACTGAGGAGACCTCTGCACTGCTGACATCTCTGTGGTGGGCTAGTGAGCTCCAGCCCTGGCACAGGAGAAGGTGGAGGCTCTCCTGCCCCTGAAGTGCTTGCTCTGAGCTATGAGTCAGTGTGGTGCTTCAGTGAGGGCAGCACTGGGACCACAGCACCCAAGGGCTGCTGAAAAGGAGCGTGCAAAGCACTTCCTTGTTGTAAGATGTAGTGTGAAAGCCCTGCACATCTCTGCATGCAGGGGGGAGGATAATATTGTGATCTTTCTGCCTGGATCTGTACCTTGTTCTGTTCCTCTGTGACAGGGAAGCATTTCAGCAGCTGAGTTCTCTCCTTTCTGTGCAGATCAAGCGCCGAGCGTCCGAAGCACTCCCTGAGCTGCTGCGCCCCGTCACCCCAATCACCAATTTTGAAGGAACGCGTCCCCAGGATCCCAGTGGCATTTTTGGGCTGGTGTCAAACCTGGAGCAGCTGGATGTGGATGACTGGGAATTCTAGAAAAAACAGGGACTATACCTGGTTCTGGAGGAGCTTTCTGGACATTGTAATTTATTGGTCCTGTTCATAAAAGGTGATGAGTGTTACACACAGAAGAGTTTACAGGTCCTTGGGAAGGAATTTCAACTGCATGTTCGTTTAGGAAGTATCCTGGAAACAAATGGACAGACTTGAGCTGGAAAAGGATCAACCCCAAGGAACTGTGGAGTATTCCTGATGTGCAGTGCCCAGAGCCCCTGTGCTTGCAGCTCAGCACTGGTAGATCACTTGAGTGAGTTGAGTCTGTTTAGTCTCTTATTTATGTGTTTCTAAAAATGACTGGCTTCCTCACATCACAGTCAAAGGCTGCATGTCCCTCCCTCTTTGGTTCTTTCTCTTTTAAGGGTGCCTTAGAGTTAAGGGGAGGCAGGCAGCTCCTCGTTTTGGGCATTCTCTTAGAGCTGGTCCCATTACGGGGTAACTCTGGAGGGTGGGGAATAAAGGGATTGTGTTCTTCAGTTGCAGTCACTGCTTTGTGATGGAAAATGTGAGATCAAAGGTGACCAGACTGTTCCAGGCACGTTCACAGCACTGGATTCTTCTCTTCCAAGTCTGGAATGAGCTGTGGAAGAGGCTCCTCTCCCTTGAGGCTGAGCACTCTGAACTCCAGGTCAGACTGAGCACTGCAGCCTCTCTTCTGCTCCCGCAGCTGCCTGGGTCACCAAAGTGAGCTTCTACGCCTGTGCAACGGACCCGCTGGAGCCTCCTGTTAGCTGGGCTGGTTTCCCAGTGTGTAACACTCACAGCAGCTTGTTCCCAGTGACCTACCCTGGCACACAGGAAAAGCAAGTTGACTTTCATGCTAAAGCCTCTTGCTCACATCTCCTCTTCGAGCATGATGTACAGAACTGATCCTAAGCCTTCTGTCACCATTGCTGTTCCCTGACTGAATGGCAGGCAATAGCTTGCTTCTCCCGTGGATTTACTGTGGGTGACTGTCCTGCTGCTGTGGCAGCTCTCCTGTTCCGTGGGGTTTGGTTTTTTGGAGGTGTATTTCAGGTTTTTAGTTTGACCCTTCCAAGGACCGTGGGTGCTGAAATGTTTTTCTCCTCTTTAATGAAGCACTGCGAATCCACTCTTGTAGATGTGGTGGAAGGGGCAGTGGTGCTGGCAACAGGTCCTTGTGTTCACGAGCTGTACTTGAACCCAGACCAAGTTTGTTACTCTAGTTTTTTGCCAAAACAAATAAAATATTTCTGAAGTTGGTTTTTTTAAGCTGCTGTTGCTGCAAGATGATGGGAGCTGATCTCAAATGATGACACAGGCTGGCTGTGCGTGCTTATTCTCTTCTCACTTCCTTCCTTGAAAGGCTGCTCCTTGCACCCAGCTGGCATTAGAACGTGCCCAGATCAAGGCAGCTGTTATTTACAGCTCACTGCAGCAGCACTGCTGCTTGTTTCAAAACCATTTTTGTTTCAGCTAAAGCAAGAAGATGCACACAGCTGCTCTTGAAAGTTTCAATACAATGCACTCCTCCTCCCAGCACAGGGCTGTTGGAAGGGGCAGGCTTGCTTCTGCTTCCACTCTACGCTCACAAGACTCATGATTTAATTGTATTATAGAAAGCAGATCTTAATTTCCTGGCTGTGATAAAACCTGCAGCTTGCAAAACTCTTTATCTGTCTCCCCCAAGCCTGGACAGGGGTTGTAGGGGTGGTGCTTGGCAGCAAGAAAAGGCAGCACCACAGCACAAAGCCCTTGGGTTTCCTTGCAGGAAAGGGATGATCCAACCAGTGTTGCCCACTGAAATTCTAAGCCTCTCTTAAACCAAGAGGCAGGCAGAAAAGACAGGAGAGAACAAACTGAGCTATAATAAATCACTGGGAACTGCAGCGCTCCAGCCTGAGCTTCCCTGAGTTTGCATTTTTAGGGTGAAGGATGATCTTAACACCAGCTAATATTTCTCATCCCTTTCTATGCTCATTACACGCTCAAAGATCATGGACTTAAATTAACTCAGAGAGCT
The DNA here is from genome assembly GCA_033558185.1 of Dromococcyx pavoninus. NCBI lineage: Eukaryota > Metazoa > Chordata > Aves > Cuculiformes > Neomorphidae > Dromococcyx > Dromococcyx pavoninus. The sequence continues at coordinate 69,209 of JAUMJL010001309.1, read as the reverse complement.
TTGCTTACACAGCAGGAGGAAGCAAGTGGGATCAGTGCAAAGTTAGGAGTGAAACAAAAGCACCTCGGTCAAAACTGGGAGTTATGAAGTAACTGAATGCCTTTAACTCATCCATCCCCAGGTGCTGCTGCACTCACAAGCACTGCTGGCAGGGTGGTGGGGGGAGCCTCACCTGCTGTCTTGTGCCTTCACAGAGCAGCAAACAGGCAGGACGTGGTTTAGTGGCTGCAGCTTGGATACAAAGGCACTGGCTACAGCTGCTGGCCCCGAGGTGACTGCTGGGAGCTTTTCTGTTCCCCCCACGGAAGCTTTATTCACATAGATAAAAAACAGGGTGCTCAGCTACTACGGATCCTCTCCATGGTCTGAATGCTGCTGCTCCTCTTCCTCCCCTTTGTGTTTTTCCAGTTTTGCCATGAGCTCTGAAAAACAGGAATAGGCAGGATGGGACTCCAGGTGCAGGGGCAAAGCCCCCCCCCCAAGCCAGGTACCCATGTCCTGTAACTGCCCATCTCCACCAGAACCAGGGCAGCTGTCAAAAATCACTTGCCTACACAAAGGTTCACCTAGGGGTGACCACTGTTTGTTGAGTCCAGGGCATCAGATGTCACCTTCACAGCATCCATCAGTGTGTTATCAACCATGCTGCTGCCTCTACTCCCATGGCACATATTCCCTACCCTCACCAGTCAAACTCTCCCAGTTTCCCATATGGACAAGCTCATTTTGCATCTACGGAGCCACCGAGGCCGTGATTTGGCATCTTCTGGCCCTAAAAGAAGCTCTGCTGGCAGCCAAGGGCTGTGAGCTCCTGCTTAGGGCCAGGTCCAACTCCAAGAAGATATATCAGGAGCTGGTGCCTTTGCTGCTGCAGACGTTCCTACTGGAAGCCCCTTTCTCCCAGTGGTGCCCATTACCTTTTGCTGGGTTGAAGACTCCATTGGTTTGTTTGTCACAGACGTAGCAGCGCTGGGATTTGCGATAGTGTTGGAGGGCACAGCTCTCACAGAAGTAGTGCCTACACCTGTATGGAGACACAGCCAAGCACTGCACCTCAGCAGATACAGTCACTGTGTCCAGGAGTTAACAACTATTGCCTGCTGCTTCCCCAGGGATGCAAAAGTGAGCTTCATGCAGAGCTTCCTCTGCATCATTTCACCATGAAAGGTGTTTCAGCATTCCTTTGCTGTTGTGGAGTGATGGCAAAGAGCCAGAGCGAGCACTTCCAGACACCAGGACCTCAGCAGCGTGAGAGCAAGATGGCCAAGTGTCACGTCCATGCTGCCCTCCCCCTTGCCAAGCTCTTGGCTTCCCCATCCTTCTGCTTCTCTGCTCACACAAAGCCGTGTGTCATTCAGTGCCCAGGAGGAATGAAGGCATGAAAGACAATCTCAAGGTTAAGGGGAAAGATGATGTAATGAGGTGGCACCTGCAGAAATGGAAAAGATGCTTTGGCAACAAAGCCTTGAGATCCCTTCCAAGGAAATGCTCCAGAGGCACTTTTGAGACTGGTTATCAGAGGCTTTCTCCACCCCCCAGAAAGCCAAGGCAGACAACAAGCAGGTTCCACCCACCTGCCTCTGGGCAGTGTATTAGCCTTGATGGTGACTGAACTGGATTGAGAGCAGACACTTGGTCACTTACTTGGTGACGACAGGGTTCTTGAAGGAACTTCTGCAGATGAAGCATTTGAAAGGCATATCCTCCTCATCGCTGCTCACCTCATAGTTTTCCTCATCTACAGAAGAGAAAGTTAACCTGACTGGAGCAAAAGCAGAGGCAGCCAGACCAGCCCATGCGTGAGGCACGATATTAAATACAGAGAAAGCACAGCAGGTGGGACTGAATCTCTACTGAAAACAATAGAGCTCTGGCATCTGGGTGTTGCTGATGTCAGTAACACATGTGGGACTGGGATATAATTAGGTCTAATGAACCAGTGCTTGTTGCTCATCTCACAGGAGCAAGTTCTTTCCTTCCCCACCCCCTCACTGCTATAAACAGAGCCTCCAGCCCCCTATTTTTGAGGTTTTTTTCCAAACCAGCTGCCACCAAACTATTTGGCTCCAACTCTCTCCACAACTGCACAGCAGTTCGTGAGCAAAACCCACAAACCTGGTGCCACAGATACTGTGAGTGAGAAATACTGAAGTGAGGTAGTGGGGCAGGAGACAAGTCACATCTCCCCAGCTCCACACAGCTCACGGCTGGGACCCTGCAACAGCAGTGCTCTTTGATAAAGAGCCAGAGGAAATAATTCCTTCTGGTAGCAGCCAGAGGTTATCTGAAAGCAGCTGCTTTGCTCAGTACTGTCACCAGTTACTGGCCTTTAAGGTTATCTTACAGCAGAGTTCAACAGCTTTGGAATAAGTCCTTTCTAATATTAATTCAACATGTGGCCCGTGCAGTTTGAGCCAGCAAAGGATCCATTCCATTCTCAGTGATCCAACATCCCTAAGTCAGGTTCACTTTAGAGCACAATTAAGAGGCAGGACCTGGAAGCCTCGTCCACCACTCCAGCAGGGGGAGGGAGAGCAGAGGGGCGGTGCCGTACCATTGACTCCGTACCGGCCTTCATCCAGCTCCCGTTCGATCTGCCAGCCGTGCTTGTAGTCCGAGCGGTCGTGGAGGAACTTGCAGCTGTCTGAGCAGCACAAAGGAAGAGGAATTAACAGCCAGGCTGGGTGGGGTAAGGTGTTAACGCTGACACCTCCTTAGGGGCACAAGGTGAACCCTGACTGCTTTCCAGCCTGAGCTCCAGAGCAGCGCCAAGGTCCTGGAACAGGCACAGGATTCCTCGCGGGGCTGACAGGCTGTGAGGATCGTGCTCTGTGTGCCACAGGGGTCCAGCATTTACACACATGGGAAGTGGAATAAGGAACAGGAAATCCCATCCCTCATATGGCCACAGCAGCCAGAATACTTCTGGGAATATGGGTCACTGGAACATCCCAAGGGTCCCTGTTGGAACTCTTGCAACCCCTGATTTGAGGACATCAGCTTTTAGAAGGGTTGACACAAACAACAAGAACATTACATAAAACAACTCTGTGACGGCACCGCACACCAGCTCTGCAAACAAGTGCCTGTGCATCAGTAAGCACACACCTTAGTGCCACAAACACAGGGTCACAAGCTGGACTGGAGCCCTCTGTAGGTGTGACACGGCATGTGTTCAGCTGCAGGTGAGATCCACTCACCTCCAAAGCCACAGAACCCAGTTTCTTTGTAGTCCTTGCAGATGTCGGGCTGGTAGTCCCACCGCACCGTGGCCCGCAAGTGCTCCGGAGCTCGGATGGGTCCTTTTCTAAAAGGGTGGGAGAAGGCTCAGGCAGACTGAGAAGGCCTCTGGGGGCCTGGTCAGAACCAGACACTGGACTCATCATTCAGAAGGAAGAAGGCAGGAACAGCAAAGTTCAAGCCTCAACAGATGCCTTTGGGGATGGTGCCTGAGCTCCTCTGTGGTCCCAGTGCTCTCAGGCTCATCCCAACCTACCTGACCATTCCTGAAGAGGCATTTCCCATTGATGTGTCCTTTGGCTTCACATACTTCTGGTAGTTGTTAATACCACGGTAAATTTTATCATCCTCCTTTCCTCTCAGCTCCTAGGAAAGCAAAAAGAAGGTGATGAAGGATCAGGAAAGCTTCATGACACACATTAGCTTACACCACTGACAGCAGTCTCCATTCTGAGTTCTGCCTTCCTTCCTTAATACTAAAATGCCAAAAAGCCAGAAAATTCCCCTTTTTGGAAGGGTTACACTCTTGGTTTCTCAGATTTCCAGGGAGAAAGAGACTCAAGTTCTTCTTTGGTGAGCAGAAGGGGATGAAGCACACGTATTCCTGCTGTAGAGCATGAGATCTTACAGAGCACAGCTGCCTCACCTCCTGGATTTTCTGACTGCGCTCGAAGATGGCCTGGGCATCCTTCTCCTTCTCTGTGTCCAGTTCATACACTGCTGTGGCTCCCATGTCTTCTGGGCCAACAGGTTTCTGAAAAGGATGAAGAATTTGTGACAACAGTGAAAAGCAAACCTGTACAAGACAGAGCTCCTTGGCTACCTGAAGGGGTGGTCACAGAGCAACTACCAGACATGGCCTGCTTTCCCTTCCAGCAGTTTCCACTGCCCCTCAGCAACTGCCAGGGAGAATCCCCCATGGGTCAGATCCAGCCTCGTGCTTGCAGAGTGCTAATTATCCATTGCTTCCAAGTTTTAGCCTGCAGAGTCAGGAAACACTTGTCCTTACTTTACTTCTTCGCACTCAGCTGGAAGCTGAACTCAGGTCTCCTATGTCTGACACCTCAATCATGCGACCGTCCCGCCTACAGGCAGGATGTTGTGTCCAAACTTTTAACCCAGCTGTGGGTGGCTTAAATTTCATTTTATCACAGTACTTCAGTTTAGATTCCCCTTTAATGAACTGAGCAGACACCTATTCCTAGGTTTTATCAGATCTTCACGAACAGCAGCACTGAAGAATAATTACAGCCAGCCTCAATTAAAACCAAATCCAACTTAGGTGCCAAAAGCTCTGGAGTCCAAAAGCTCCCAGGGCTAACAACATGCTGCCCTCCTTGGCAGCAGCCAAAGTGGTGAATAATTAAAATATGAGATTATATCCAGATTAATCTCTAATGTGACCAGGAAAACTCGGTCTGACCCTGCAGCTGTGACTGGGGACAGTTGGCTTTATTCCAAGGAAACAGTAACCTCTCTCTGGAGCTCTTTCCCATCACTAATGACAAAGATTAAAACAGGAGCACCTGCTAAGTCACCTTGAATTCTGTGAAGGAAGATGGTCTAAAAGTGAAAACACAAACCCAGCAGTAAGGCAAACCTGAACCAACTGCTCTCTCTCCTGAAACTTCCGTGTGATGTTGGGCAGTGGCATCTTGAGGTTTAAATTCCCACCTTTAAGAGGGAAACACCAACCTTAAACGGCCTCCTGACAACACAGGAAGTATCAGGAGAATAAACCCAGCACAAGGTGCTTGAGGGGACAGGGAACTGTTTCTATAGATAAAAAAAAAGAAAGACAGGCTGAGAGAGTTGGGGCTGTTCAGTCTGGAGAAGAGAAGGTTCACAATGAGACCTTAGAGCAGCCTTTCAGTACTGAAAGGGGCTCCAGAAAAGCTGGGGAGGGGCTCTTGATCAGAGAGTGCAGGGCCAGGACAAGGGGGAATGGTCTGAAGCTGAAAGAGGGGAGACTGATGTGAGATCTTAGAAAAAAAAATTCTCAAAAGGGAGTGGGGAGGCCATGGCCTAGGTTGCCCAGGGAAGCTGTGGCTGCCCCATCCCTGGATGTGTTCAAGGCCAGGCTGGATGGGGCTCTGAGCCCCCTGATCCAGTGGGAGGTGTCCCTGCCCATGGCTAGGGGTGGAACTGGATGGACTTTGAGGTCCCTTCCAACCCAAAGCATTCTGTCATCCTATGGTTCTATGTATGGCTGATCCCACATTCACTTAGGCAAATTCCCTGTACCAAGTGTGGGATCTGCCAGTCCCACCTCAGCACACAGCCCAGTACCACGTTCCTGCCCCATCCTTACCGCCGACCTTGTCGATTTGTACGTGACTCCGATCTCCTTTTTCGCATCCTCATCGTCACTGCTGCTCAGCGCGTACGCGGGCCTCTCCTTTGTGCATCTCTTGGTCTGAGGGGCAAGAAGACAGAAGCTATGAAGGACAAAATCTTCCAGCACTGTGCCTGGCTTCAGCTTGGCACATCGTTGCGGATGCAGCTCAGATGCTGCTGCTGTGTCTCCCTCACCTTCTGGATCATGGGGTTGGGGATCTCTCGCCGCCGCTCCTTTCGCACCACTGTGCTGCCCTCCTCACCACTGCTCTCTGAGGGGAAAAGCCCAGGAGTAAGGATGTGTCAGGGGAAAAAAAACAGAGCGAGTAATCAGGCATTGGAATGGCCTGCCCAGAGAGGTGATGGATGCACCATCCCTGGAGGTTTTTAAAATAAGACTGGATGTGGCACTTAGTGCCATGATCTAGTAATCATGATAGTGTTGGATTAAGGGTTGGACTTGATGATCTTGGAGGTCTCTTCCAACCCAGATAATTCTATGATTCTATGAGGTAAGGGTGTGTTGGGAGGGAGAGAGACCATGGGGTAAGAGTATGTTATAAATCACAGAATGGTTTGGGTTGGAAGGACCTTAAAGCCCATCCAGTCCCACCCCCCCCTGCCATGGGCAGGGACACCTCCCACTGGATCAGGAGGCTCCAAGCCCCATCCAGCCTGGCCTTGAACACCTCCAGGGATGGGGCAGCCACGACTTCTCTGGGCAACCTCTGCCAGGGCCTCCCCACCCTCTTTATAAAGAATTTCTTCCTAATGTCTAATCTCAATCTTTCCCCTTACAATTTAAAGCCGTATCGGGGGGGGCAGGACCGCGGCCCAGGCTGTGCCGGCAGCTCCGCGCTCTGCGGGCCGGGGAAGGGCCCTCCGCCCCCTCCACCCCAACGATGCCCGTGGCGTTGCGGGTTCGCTCCAGTCTCCAGCCCCCAGCCCGCCCCCCCACCCCCGCGCATCCCCAGGGGACGGTAACGGCGCTCACCCTGCTCCTGGTCGCTGCCGGGCCGCTTGCGCCGGCCCCTGCCCGCCGCCAGGCCCCGCTTCTTGAAAACGAAGCTGCACACAGACCCCTCCTCCGCCATCTTGTACCGCCGAGTGCCGCCCTGCCCGGCAAGAGCGGCCCCGCGTCCCGCAGGGCTCCTGGCCAGAGCGGCGTCTGTCTGCAGCGCCCTCTGCCGGCCCGGAGGACCCCGCGCTCGCAGAGTAAAGGCGGGACTCCGGGAAGGGCGCACCCTGGCGGCGGGAGGACTCTGCACCGTCAGCAGAGGGGCGGGGCCCGGGGCGGGGCAGGGCGCCCTCTGGCGGGGGGTCGGGAAAGGGGAGGCGAGAGGGGAGGGGAGTGGGGAAAAGAGGGGACAAGGGGAAGGGAGCAGAAGGGGCAGGGGGTCCCGGGATGCTCAACCTCCCCGGGCTGCCCCGCACTCTTTGATGCATCCCCTGTTCCCCCCCAGGCACCCCTGGAATGATCCCCGCTCCCCACTCCACCCCCTGTACTTGGGCACCCTGGGTCCTGCCGCCCCCCGGCCTCTGAGCTCGGTAGTGGGGTGGGTGAAGTGAGAGGCGAGGGTTGCAGCCCCCCATCTCCATCTCCTTCCCCATCCCCATCTCCATCCCCATCCGCATTCCCCCCTCCAGCGGGCTGCTGAGGCCATCCACGTCGCCATAGCAACGAGAAAAGGAGCTGAGTCCCAGCATCCCCCAGCCCCGAACCCATCCCGAGCCCAGTGCACAGGCCGGCAGCCCCCAGCCCCTGTCGATGTCCTGCTGTGCACGCACAAGCGTGTGAACACGTGTGTATGTCCATGTGCAGGCACACGCTTGCATGTTTGTGTGTCCATGTGCAGGTGTGTGTGCTTGTGTGTGCACACACGAGTGTGACCACGCTTTTGTGCATGTGCGCACACATGTGAGAGTGTGAGCATGCTAAGTGTGCATGTGCTTGTGTGTGCACGTGTGCATCCATTCATGAGTATGGGTGTGCAGGCATGTGTGCATGGGTGTGCATTGATGTGCATGCATGGATGGGTGTGCACGGATGTGTGCACATGCATGGCTATGCATACAAATACACGCCTGTGTGTGTATACCAACATACAAACAACATGTGTGCATGTATGTGCATAGGTATAGAGGCATGTGCACACTTGTGTGCACACATGTGAGCGTGCAAGCATGCATGTGTGCATATATAGGTGTGCATGTATGTGCACATGCATGCCTGTGCATGTATGCCCACATACATACATGTGTGAGCATGCTAGTGTGCATGTGCTTGTGTGTGCGTGTGTACACGTGGGAGAGAATGTGAGCATGCTGTTGTGCATGTATGAATGGGTGTGCAGGCATGTGTGCATGTGCAGGTATGTGCCTACATACATGTGCCCATGTGTGTATACACACGTGTGTGAGTGCATGTGCCTATGCACGCACATGGCATGGACCTGCAGCGTTCCCTGCACCGGGCAGAGCGGCCGCAGGATGGGCTCGGGTGCCAGGGGAGCTCCCACGGCACATGGGCTCAGGACCCAGCTCTGCACCCAGGACGAGCTCCCACCCTCCCTTTCTCCAGACCCCACCCTCGTGGGGCGATGCCATGGGGAAGGGGGGCAGATGGACCCCTTTGCCAGTGTGCTCATGCCCAGAGGCCGGGGGCAGCACGAGGGTGCCGTGTTCACAGCTGGGTTCATTCCCTGCAGCCTTCCCAGACGCCTGCCCTCGTTTTGGGGCAGTGTGGCGATGCCTTGGACTCCTTTCTGCTCTTCCCCATGCCCAGATGGACACTGGGTTTGCAGCCCTGCCAGTCTCCTGCTGCACGATCCGTATGACCATCGCTGGGTCTGGATCTGCTCAGCAACAGCTGATTTTTTACTATCGAGTCAAATTCCTCTTTCATTTGCTCTCGGTGGCCGCAAGCCTTTTAATCACAGATGCTATTTGGGCGATGCAGAGTGACAAAGGTGATAAATCATATCGCCGCTGTCTCCTTGGCCAGTAAACACCACCATAAATTCCTTAATTGTAGTTTTTGTGTGGGGAACTCCAGTCAAGCACAGCACACGAGCCACCTGCCTCTGCCCCAGGGCTGGGGCACCGAGCTCAGACTCAGGGCCATTTCCAGCTGGTGTTTGGCTCTTTCCAGCTGCACCACACTTCATCGAGGTGCCCAATCAAGAATATTTATTCCTGCATGAAGCTCACTGGATACATTGGAAGGTGGCCTTGCCCAAGGCAGGGGGGTTGGATCTGGATGGGCTTTAAGGTCCTTTCCAACCAAACCATACCATGATTCTCTCTCCTTCGCTCCACCGCATGTTTTGGCCCCATTTATTCACCACTGGAGGGATTTGGGAGGTTAAGGTGAAGCCCTCAGAGCCACAGGGTGCCTCTCAGAGCAATCCCAGATTCCTTGGCTGATCCCAAACTGCTTTTGAATCCCCTTCAGGTTTTAACTAATATTTAACCTACTTATTTCTAACATTTTGCCCTGTTCCTGGGGAAATCCCAGTCCCCCTAAACTTCAGTCAGTCCCAAATCCCAGGGGTTGAGCTGGGGAAGCTGCCTTTACCATACAGGCAGCAATTTTCCTTGCCCCAGGAGAACCTACCCTGGCACACCGAGCGACCACCTGACGCAGCACCACTCCATCTCATCAAATCCCTGTGGAGTAACACCTGGATTTATGAAACCATCACAGCTCAACTCTGTCACCTCTGTGGGGTGAAGAGCTGGTGGCATTGGGATCCCCTTTTCCTGCTGCTGCCTGATACAACCCTTCCTCTGCAAAGAGTTTGCTGATGGTTGGGGTGGGGGAAGCAATTACACAGTATCACAAGGTTGGAAAAGACCTCTGAGAACATCGAATCCAACCTATAACCCAACACCAGCACCCATTCATTTAAACCATGGCACTAAGTGCCTCATCCAATCTGTTCTTAAACACCTCCAGGGAGGTTTCTGCATCTCTGGAGGGGTGGAATCCTCCAGGATGCTTGCAAGAAACCTTCCACGGGTGGGTTAGTGCCACGTGGAGAGAGCTCAAGGCTGTGTCCAAAGTCTTTAGATAAGCACACGCAGAACACGGGGGGGGGAAAGGCTGGGCAAAACCTAATTACACCAAAGGGGGTAATTGCATTCATGCTGTCAGAAAAGAGAGGGGAATTCTTGGGGTTGGGGAAGCTGTCGGGGTCCGGGGGGTGGCTGGGAAGACGGAGCCAAAGGAAGAGAGGGGCTGGGGAAGGTTTGGGGTTAGAGGTTGGCTTCACACAAAGGAGCGAGCGGCTGCGAGACGGTACGATCCGAAGAGCCAATCACGGCGGCAGCCCGGCGATAAAAGGGCTCGCGAGGCGGCCGTGGGAGCCCGCAGGAAACGGCTCTCGCTCCCACAACCCCGGCCTCCGCAGCGGGGAGAAGGGGAGCGAGAGCATCCTGCCAGCGGGACGGCCCCGCAGCGGCCGGAGCCACCCTGCCAGGGCGAAACCCTCCCGGTTCGGCATCACCGCGAAGGAGCCCAGGCGTATGGTGAGCCCTTCGCTCGCGGAGAACAACAGAGCTCGGTGGGAGACGATGGTGATGGTCCCCCAGATGCGGGGAGCGACGGGGGTTCGCCCACCGTTGGGTTCGTGGCTGATTGTGGCTTTGCTCAGCGATGGGAGAAAACAAGGCTGAGAGGTGGGGAGGGAAACCGAGGCAGGAACCCAGGGGGAAAAGGGATGGAGAGGAGGGAGGAATGCAAAGAGCCTCGGGATGGAGCGGTGCTGGCCAGGAGGTACCCAGCAGATGGGGGGGTCACCCCTCACGCATCCCAACTCAGCCCCCCCCCGGCAGCAGCTCCCACCCAGATGCGCCGGGAACTTCTTTGCTGTGGGAGGAGGCTCGGGCGAGGGGGTCGAAGGAAGCAGATTCAAGGGTGGGGGGAAAACACAACGGGGTCTGTTCTCAGCCCTGGGTGGCCTCGCCGGGGTCAAGCCAGGGCAAGGAGATGCTGCCTGAGCTCCAGGAGCCGTTTGGGGAGCGATGGTGCTTGAGGGGGGGGTGAGCACCCCGTGCTCTGCGTGAGCCGGGGTGGGGCAAGGGGGTCGCACCCAGTGTATCAGGGGGACAAGAGCGAGGGCAGGGCGGTGTTTGCTGGATGCGCTGCAGAGGGCAGCTTGGGGTGTAAGGTTTCAGGGCTCACGTTTGGGCTGTAATTTCTTCTTTGTTTTGTGCTGCAGAACATGCCGGAGCGGGGTGGGGGGGAGCTGGCCAGGTCCATTTTATCGAGCTGAGCAGAATGAGCAGAGATGGAAGAAAACCTGTTAGAATCTGGCTCCCTCATCCCCCTTCGTTAACTAATTCTAGATGGGGTGTTTCCCACTGCCTCATCCAGCCTGACTTTAAACCTTTCCAGCGACAGGTCTTTCATCACTTCCCTGGGGAGGCTGTTGCACGACTGTGAGATTTAATACCAACACAAATACCCAAGCTCTGGCATAACCCTCAACAACCAGGGATCTCCCAGGGGCTCACAAAGGAGAGCAGCTCTGTTGTCATCGGAGGGTGTGAGGCGGGAGGGAAGAGGAAAAATGAAATTATTTGTCCATTCTCACCCAAAAAATTAACAGCTGAGCTGGGATTCAAGCCCAGGTCTCCTGAGTCCCAGCCTGGTGCTGTACCTCCCACATTTTGAGACAGTCTGATCTGTCTAATCCTCTTGAATCACTTGAGGCCAGCTAAGCTACCTTGTAGATCATATTTTTGATCAATTTTCTGCTGATTTTTGTTCATGGGGTGGGCATCAGTTTTGAAAATGCATTATATTCAACAGCTTGGATCATGCCTTGGAAACTGGGCTTTGTCCACTGAAGACATTGTGTGAGGGCTCTCGCAGGGAAGACATCTGGTGCCCCAGCTGAGCTGTCGTGTATTTAAAGCCAGGAGAAACACATCTGCACCATTATTAACATAGATTACAAAAGAATTGCAGGGCAAAGCTAGTCCAAAACGGCTCCAGCATTGACAGCCTTTTTAAATGGAAGCCCTGCAAGAAGCAAGTTCTCAGTTAAGAAGCAGGGTCTGTCAGAACCAGCCTCTTGGGCTTTGCAAAGTGACTGGATGCATCTTCTTTTTCACACAGCTCAAAACTAGGTCCCTGACCTTTTTTGGTCAAAAAAAAAAATCCCATGAGACTTCTTATGAGGGAAGGGAGTTCCTCTTCTGGTTTCCTTCAGCGAGTCAGTCCTGTGAGCATACAAGCACCCAACTGGCTCCTCCACGGTGATGGTTTTCTTCTCCTTTTCACCCATCCCCAGCTTTTGCAGGGTTGTTGTCCATTGTCAAGCAACTGTCACGTTCCCCCAGAGGTGTTTACCTTTCGCTTTCCAGTTCAATCATTTTTATCAGCCATCTGGGGGTGTTGCAGAGCTTACCTAGCAGTCAGCGAAAGCTCTGGGATGGAAAACATTAAATCTAGGTGAAGGGATTATTGCAATCAATATTAAGCACACTTCAGGCATATTTCTCACTCCTCTGGTGTGCCCATAAGCCTCTCCATACGGCCAGCTCAAGGGTTCTCAGACACAAGGAGCCTTGGCAACATCCAGTGTGCCTCTCCAGGGCTTGTCTTCCCACCACACTCATGGCTCCACTGAAATCCTGTGGCTTTGCAGAGCACCAGGTCCTCTACTGGGTTGTACAGCATCTTGGATCCTAAGGACGGAAGTTAAGGCTGAAACAGAGAGGGCAGCTCAAAAGGAATGATCTTTTGAGAGATGTAACCTATGAATATGGTTTTTGGTGGCTTGTTTTCTTGATGCAATCTCCATGTCAGGCAGCAAACACAGGAGGACACGGCAGCTCTCGCCCGGGTGAGGCAGAGGCAGGGACCATGGAAAGTGGCCACGTTGTGTTTTGAGGTGTTTGGGGTGGACTCACTCCTGCTCTTGCTGCATCTTAAGGTGGTGAAAAGAGCAGAAGCTCTCAGGAGGGGTTGGCAGGGCTTTCTCAGAGCTTTGCTTAAGATACCCACATAGGAAATGCAAGTCCAAAGCCTGGTGTTTTACAGGTGATAATTCATGAGGGGAGATCAGCCAACAAAACATTTACAGGTTATGTTTGGGGAAAGGGCAATTACAGGTCCATTAATTGGAGTGCAGTAAAAGTGAGTTTCTAGAATAGCTTTTAGAAGAGTAAATCAAAGACCTGGTGTTGGGAAGCAGAACAAAATGCTGTGTGGTTTTAACTCAGTCACATCATCACTCAGTATCTTCCTTGGATATGATAACTGCCTTCTGAAACAACAGGGCCTGATGAATTTGGATTTAAGGAAAGCACTTGATACAGTGTCCCAAGGAAATTATTATCTTAGGTGGAGACAGGAAAGAGGATAGAGAAGAGACAGCAAAATGGAAGGACACTTGGATCCTTCCACAAAGCAAAATCGAGGGACTGAACTTGTCAACAGTCTCTTTAGAAGTCAGGAGATTTGCCCACGATGAGAAAAAACAGGTCAGTAAAAAGGAAGATGAGACTGGAGTCCCAGAACTGGCTGGAGCTGTGCTGGAACAGGCACTCGGGGAGCTGCAACACAAAGCTGCTGTATCCTGGAGGGACCTCAGCAAGTGGGGGAAACTCAGCAAACGGAGAGCACTGAAGAAGAAAGAGCATCTAGGATTTCTGGCAGTTGTGACAGAGGAAGAGCACATCAGGCCAGATGTTTTCAGGGGTGCCAGAGAATTATTCACACCAGAATATGAAGCTTTGAGATCTACTTCAGTGTTCTGCATCCAGGCCAGCTCACCTACTTGCAGCCAAGGTGGCTGCAGGAAGAGAGAACCCACCTTAGGAGAACAGATTAAATGGAATTGGCTTCTCCTGCTAAAAGAAAAAGACTAAGAAATGTGATTACTCCTTATGAACCCCTCTGAGAGGCAAATATTATGGTGGGAGAACTAGGAACATCGTGTCTGCTCTATCTGGGTTCCTAACAGGATGGGAGATGCCAGGGAGCAAAAATTCATAGAATAGAATCATAGAATCGCTTGGTTGAAAAAGACCTTTGAGATTGAGTCCAGCTCTACCTGTCCACTACTAAACCTGATCAACTCATCTGCCCATCTTTCAAACACCTCCAGGGATGGTGACTCCACCACCTCCCTGAGCAACCTCTGCCAGGGCCTGAGAACCTTTTTAGTGAAGAAATTTTTCCTGATGTCTGGTCTGGACCTTCAGACCGTGACATTTAATGGATGCTATTAGCCATGGTCCCAGTTTGTGATTCTGGAAAAAGGATGAAACCCAGCAGCATCTTCCCACCTCCTCACTGAGATACAGGGGCTGGAGACCAGCCCAGTCCCTCTTGGCCCTGGTCCTTGCAGGACCATGCACCTTCTCCCCAGGAGGAAAAAGCCGAGGTAGGGACGAAGATGGGAGAGCAGAGTGGGTGGGCAGGGGTTTCCCTTGGGCTCTCTCCTTGCCTGTGTGGGTCCTCCACTGTTACCTTGACAAAGGCAGCCCTGTTTGTTCCCACAACTATTCCTTGTCAGCATCCCTCAGCATTTTGGCTCAAGATTTTCTGCCCACTGGCAGCCTTTCAAGAGGCAGCTTGGGCACAGAACATGGATGGGAAGTGGATTGGTGGGGCAGGCTGCTGGAAGGTAGCTCCATGCTGTGGGGTTTAGGCAGAAATAGGTCCATGTGGTGGGGCTGCTCTCCAGAAACCTGATGACCATGGAAGTGGTGTCTCCAGAAATGGCCTGGCTGCTTCTCCCTGGAGTCCTCCACCCTGCATCAAGCCAGCAGGGACCTACCCTGGGTCCCAAGTACTGGAGAGGACAACTGGTTGGCTTGAAGCCACACAAGGAGACCTTAGAGCAGCCTCCCCATCCTGAAAGAGGCTCCAGGAAAGTTGGGGAGGGGCTCAGGGAGTGCAGGGATAGGATGAGCGAAAGGGTTTGAAGCTGAAAGAGAGGAGATTGAGATGAGATCTCAGGAAGAAATGTTTTCCTGTGAGGGTGGGGAGGCCCTGGCCCAGGTTGCCCAGAGAAGTGGTGGCTGCCCCATCCCTGGAGGTGTTCAAGGCCAGGTTGGATGGGGCTTGGAGCCCCCTGATCCAGTGGGAGGTCTCCCTGCCCATGGCAGAGGGTTGGAACTGGATGGGCTTTATGGTCCCTTCTGACCCAAACCATTCCACGATTCTATGAAGTCAAGATCTGAAGCTGAATTGAGGTCTTCCATGGCTAAAGCTGGAGCCACAACCACCAGGGTTGCTCCATCATCCCCTCCAAACTACAGCTCGCTATTTCTTTCCACACATGAGAAGCTGAAGTGGCTCTGACATCCCTGTGCCCACTTCCCTGGTGATGCTGTGCCCGGTTCTGACCCATTTGACCCTGACTCTGCACCACACTTTGCTTCATGGTGTAGATTGGCCATGAGGCACCAAGGCTGTAGGAACAATGGCCAGGGATGCACTGAGCTGGGTGATTCCCAGGCTCAGGAGACGAGCTCTTCCAGCTCCTCTTCACCTCCTTCCCACACAGTCCTGCAGAGAGATCCCAGAGGCTGAGCTGGCCATGGAGATGGAAGATCAGCAGCCACCCGTGGGTGTAGGCTGCACTAATCCTGCACACGGTCTGGGGGACATCAGCTTCCCCCAGCAGTTGGCTCAGCCCATAATTTCCTGGGGGAGAGGACCAAGAGCCTCTCCGAGGTGTTGATCCCCTGCCCGTGCCTCGCCGTGCCCCTGGGGATACTCCGCACCCTCCCAGGATGGAGGAGGAAGGGGCCTCCGGATCCCCCACGCTGCACTTTGCCTTTGGGAAAGCCTCTTGGAACGGTGCAGCGATTCCCAGCTGCAAACATAAACTTCCCGGGGCTGCTAATGGGAACCACATGGCAGAGAGGGGCCTCTCGCCCTCCGCAGTCGCGTTGCTTCCCTGTGCCGGAAACCCCTCGGCTTTGGGAGAGGCCCTCGGGCAGCGCCACGCTGGGGCCCGTGGGGAGCGAGCTGGGGGCAGCCAGGGCAGCTCTTCTGCTCAGGGGAAGGGGGCAAAGCCTCCCTGTCCCCATCCTGGGCCCTGCCTGCTGGGAATGTGGTGGTGGCGGTCGGGTGGATTGGGGAATTTCCTTGAGGAGCCATCCCAGGTGGTTCCCTCTCCCTGCATCTGTCCTCAGGGTCAGGGCAGGAAGGGGAGAGGGGATGGGAGAGGCTGCTGGGCAAAAGCTCTGAGATCTGTAGAGTCACAGAATGGCCTGAGCTGGAAGGGACCCACAAGGATCATTGAGTCCAACTCCTGTCCCTGCACAGGACACCCCAACATTCACCCCGTGGGGCTGAAGGCATTGGCCAAATGCTTCTGGAATATTGTCAGGCTGTGACTGCTTCCCTGGGGAGCTGTTCCAGTGCTCCACCACCCTCTGGGTGAAGAACCTTCTCCTAATATCCAATCTAAACACTCCTGGCACATCTTCCTGCAGCTTCTGGGATGAATATTGCCTTCCTCACCCCAAACAACCCCTGTTCCGTGCTAGAAGACAGGCTCAAGGGAAAGAAGGTGGCTGGGGTGGGGGAGGAAGATGAGCTGTGAGGGAAGAGGAAGGGAAGCTGGGGGTGGAGAGATGCTTGTGGCAAAGGGGAGAGGGTGAAAGGCAGGTGAAAAGGTTGTGCATCCGTGGTAGATGTGTAGAGATGCCATGTTTTCTCGGTTGCCAGCTGTTCTCTTGCTACTCTCACACATCCCCTGTGGATGCCAACCAAGCTCCAACCCCAAGGTCCTCAGCAGAACACCAGCTTGCTGAGGTGACCCAGAAAAGCCCCCAGAGCAGGATGGGCAGCTCCTGGGATGACCTGGTGGCAGTGAGTCTCTGGAGCACGTGGAGATCCACCACGCTGCTGTCAGAGGCTGCTCTGTCTCCCTGGGCAGAGAGCACAAGCCCAGATACCTTTGAGAAAGAGGTTTTTTTGTTTACACCAGCCACCAGATGCTTCCAGCAGGGGCAGGAGGAGGGGAGGCTGTAGAAGCAAAGGGGTTCTCACCTTGTGCTAAGCCAGATGCCTGGAATTGCTGCCTGCATGACTAGGAGAGGAACAGTCCTGCTGTGTAGGTAGCTAAGAGACTTAAGGAGCAGAGGTTTGGAGAGATCTAGCAGTCACAATGCCAGCTTCCACTGTGGGTCCTTGGAGCTGGCTTTGTGCTTTGTCACAGATGCCCTCTGTGCTCCTCAGACACCCTGTGAGCCTCCCCTGCCTGCTGGAGGGCTGCCCTAGCAATTGTGAAGGCTTCATAACATCAACGTGGCAGCATGTCCTTAAGAAAACCCTGCACCACTGGGGTTCCTCTGCTCCTGGAGGCTTGTGCTGACTGCCTTGGGCTCAAAACCCATCCTGTGCAGACTAAAGCCTCCTTGCCAGAGAGAGGGCAGTGGCTGAGGGCCTCCTAGAAAACCTCCAGCAGTTTCTGACTTGTTTCCCTTATCGCTTCAGCACACCCTTCCCCTTTGAGGTTTCTGCTCTTGCCTCCTGTCCTTCAGCAGGAAGGATGTTTAGCAACTTCTACTCACGTGCCTTTAGGGCAGCTACACCGAGGGCACGTTTGAAACGAAGGCTGGGAGAGAGTGGGCAGGAGGCTACAAGCAGGGTACGTGCACGGAGGGGAAGAGGGATGTTCAGAAGAAGGAGACCTGGAGGATGGAGCTGGATGGGGTTGGATAAGAGGGATGGCATTGAAGGCAACAGGATTTTGGGGCAAGAGAAGCAAAGGTGGAGGTGGAGGGAGCCAGGGAGTGTGTGCAAGAAGGGCAAGAGGGGGATGATGAGGAGACCAAGCAAACCAAGGGAAAGAAGGTGGCTGGGGTAGGGGAGGAAGATGGGCTGTGAGGGAAGAAGAAGGGAAGCTGGGGGTGGAGAAATGCTTGTGGCAAAGGGGAGAAGGTGAAAGGCAGGTGAAAAGGTTGTGCATCCACATTAGAGGTGTACGATGGGTAAAGATACCAAGTTTTCTGGGTTCCTCAGTTCCCCTTGGGGTCTGTGCTGGGCTGGAGGCACCATACAGACCCCAGAGATGTGAGAGGGAAGGTTCTGTTGCAGGGAACAGGGGTAGAGAGGGGCTGTGGCCTTGGGACATGAACCCCTGCTGCTGAGGCTGCTCCTCAGGTGGTTCTGCCCAGACCCCCAGAGCCCTTCAGCGAGCAGGAAATAACAAGCAAAAACCACAGAGGAGACAGGAAGTGATTTAGGTAAAATCCAAGCTGAATTCTGAGATGAGGCTGTGAAATGTTGGCAGCAAAGGCCGTCCAGTCCCCCGGGCTTGTGAGAGGGAGCCCAGCTCACCCCTCGCTGCTCAGGACCTGGAGCCTCTCAGCTCTGAAAGGAGCCACTCATTTTAGGAGGGCTGCAGGGCACAACGCGAGCCTGGTGTCAGCTGCAGGGTGTTGGGACTTTTTACCCAGCCAAAGAGCCCCTAAAAGCACGTTTGCAAATGTCACCATGAAACTGGCATTGCAGAGATAACCCTGCCCCAGGCCCTCCACTCCAGCACAACTCCTGTTCTGGGCCTTTCTCAGGGTCTACACTGGTCCTTGGGCAGCAGAAAAGGACATGGATCTGTTGGAGCGAGTCCAGAGGAGGCCACGGAGATGATCCAAGGGCTGGAGCACCTCCTGCACGAGGGCAGGCTGAGAGAGTTGGGATTGTTCAGCCTGGAGGAGACCTTAGAACAGCCTCCCAGTGCTGAAAGGGGCTCCAGGAAAGCTGGGGAGGGCTCTTGAACAGGGAATGCAGGGATAGGATGAGGGGCAACAGTCTGAAGCTGAAAGAGGGGAGATTGAGATGAGATCTGTGAGGGTGGGGAGGCCCTGGCCCAGGTTGCCCAGAGCAGTGGTGGCTGCCCCATCCCTGGAGGTGTTCAAGGCCACATTGGATGGGGCTTTGAGCCCCCTGATCCAGTGGGAGGTGTCCCTGCCCATGGCAGGGGGGTGGAACTTTATGGTCCCTTCCAACCCAAGTCACTCTATGATTTGGGGGTGACATTATGAGAACAAGAGGTTTCAGGAGAAGAGGAAAGCAGCCCCAGACAGGAGCGTGGGTGGTGTTGGTTTGTCAGCCCCAGCACAGCAAAGCTGCACACTCACCCCTCAGCCCTCCTGTTCCCTGCTCTGCTCCTCCCTCTACATCATCTGCTCAACCCCACATCTCTTTCTTGCATATGCAAAAAAGGGCTCATCAAGCCTGACCTTTTATGGGTGTTTTGAAGGCAAGGTGCACTGGGGAAAAAACCCTGAGGATCTGTCAGTGCCTTTTCAACTGAGTTTTACCAAAAGGGGTGATTTGCAATGCTGATGTTTCTTTTCTCTGCTGCATTAGAGCTGGTCTGAGACCTGTCAAACCCATCCTCCTGTGCACTCAGCACATCACACAGAGGCCACATCTTACTTGTCTGAGCTGAAAGGCAACTTGGGCTCCCTAGAAAAGGCAAAAATCCTCGTCACACGCTCCGCTGAGCTGTGATCTGCTCTGTTCAGCAAGGCTTTTCTGGGCTAAAATTAGACCAAAATCACAATTCTTGCTCCAGCAACATCAGTCCTTTAGTGGCTGCATTAGTGAAACACTGGGTGTTGGTTTTGCTGTGGGACAGCATCTCTGGCTGGGAGTTGTAGCCTTGCTGCTAACAGCTTGGCCATTGCCTGGCAATTGCCTTCCACGCATGGGGTTGGAGCAGAAGCCATCATATCACCTTCTGCTCATGTTTCCAGCAGCCCTCTCCCATCCCATCCCATCCCATCCCATCCCATCCCATCCCATCCCATCCCATCCCATCCCATCCCATCATCTTTGTATGAGGCTGGAACTGCTGAGCTGAGTGTCCCAGATCACCTGCCAGCTTCTTAAAACTGAGCAGCATTCCAGA
Organism: Dromococcyx pavoninus; assembly: GCA_033558185.1. Classification (NCBI taxonomy): domain Eukaryota; kingdom Metazoa; phylum Chordata; class Aves; order Cuculiformes; family Neomorphidae; genus Dromococcyx; species Dromococcyx pavoninus. Next base: position 49,740 of record JAUMJL010001309.1, on the reverse strand, counting down.
CCTCTGTCTCCTGTCTGTCAACCCCATCTGGTGAGCCTAAATCTCTTGGATCCCTGAAGAAACCCCTTGACCAACGAGGCTGCCCTGACCCCGTGGAGGAAGCTTTTGGCACCCCACTGTCCTGCAGCAGTTCTTGGGGTTGGGGTGATGAAACCAACCACGCTCATGTGGACATTTCCTTTCCAGGTGTTGCAAGAGGTCTGTCTTAGACACCTCCCCAGGGAACATCGACCCACAAACTTCAAGCTCAGGATTAAACAGAGAGAGGAGGGGAAGGAATCATGTTCCAGGCCACGGGACCTGCCAGCCCACCCCCAACTCATGTACGTAGCATCCCCTGTGGTTTGTACGGGAATTTCAACTCGGGTTTTGGTTCTCAGGGATGGAAAGTTGTGTGCAGAAGCTGAATTCCAGACCTGACATTTTAGGATGATCAAAAGGCAAAGTCACTGCTACTCCAACAACAAAACTGGGGACAGGAATGTTCCAGCAGAAGGTGCTGTTTGCTGAGCACATTGCACCACCAGCCTCCAGGCTCTGGTCCACACAGAGCTGTTCACCCCGCTCTCCTCTCGAGCTGCTGTCTGTTTGTTTGTGTTTCCATGGCTTCCCCTGATCACAATCGAGAGCATTGGAGCTGCTTGGGATTGGAGTGATTGGAGATGGAAAAAAATAAAGGCTCAAGAACATCTTCTGCTGGGACAGGATATGGCCCTTCCCCAAGGGAGGATATATCAGATATGAAATAGATAAGTGTGGCTGATCGGAGCCAGAAGGCTGCCGAGAAGTGACGAGCACCAGTGGATTGCCTGGAGCCTTGGGAACGGATGTATTCCAGCTCCAAAGAGGCAGCATTTTCCTTAGCTCTGGTCAGCTGAGCCTGGAAAGAGTCTATTAAATCCTAACCCCAGGAGAGCACCTGTGGCTGTTTTACCAGTGCCGAGGGATGCAACTGGTTTTACACGGCCCGAGCCTCCGCGCTGCCCGTGTCCCTCTGTTGACTTTGGCTTTGCTCTTCCAGCTTTGTGGGAGGGAGAGGAAAATCGTGTCCCTGACCTCAGTCAATGAGAGCAGCTGGGAAACGTCTGAAGAGGCAGCTCAGCAAAGTGAGAGTTTCCTGTGCATCTCTTTAGGCAAACTGTTTCCAAAAATACAAAGGAGAAATGATGGGGAAGGATGAAGCAGAGGGAGGAATGAGGATAGAAGATCAAACTGAGGGCAGAAAGATGGGGCAGAGCTGGCCAAGCAGAGCTAAACCAGCTGCAGGAGGAAGGACAAGGATGCAATGGGGTGATGTTCTAGGATCAAAGTGCCCCAGCCTTGGGAGCAAAGAGCACAGAGGGTGAGCTGATCTGTTGTAAAGAGTCCTGGCTGGTCCACGCTTGCTAAAAGTGTGTTTAACCCTTTGATCCTGACTGTTTGAAAAAAAGAAGGGGGTATTTTAATCAGCATGAAGGCAGTGATACTTGCAGGTGGCTGCCTGGGACCCAGTGGGTGCCTGCACAAACAGCCAGCTTGGGGAGGGTCCAGGACTGCAGGGCAAGTGAGGAGGAGGAGCAGGAGGTGATTTGGAAAGAGATGAGTTGTGGCAGCTGCAGAGAGAGCATGCGGAGACCCCGCTTTGAAATGAGGGGAGACCTCATCACTGTCTAACACTGCCTGAAAGGAGGTTGTTAGTGAAGTGGGTGTTGGTCTCTTCTCCCAAGTGATAGGACAAGAGGAAATGGTCTCAAGTTGCAGCAAGGGAGGTTCAGATTAGACATCAGGAAAAATTTCTTCACTAAAAGGGTTCTCAGGCCCTGGCAGAGGCTGCTCAGGGAGGTGGCTGAGTCACCATCCCTGGAGAGGTTTAAAAGACGGGCGGATGAGTTTCTCAGGGATATGGTTTAGTAGAGTGGACAGGTGTGGTTGGACTCGATGATCTTAAAGGTCTTTTCCAAGCAGATGATTCTATGAGATGCTGGGGGCAGAGGGACAGACACGTCAGTGCTTGGATCCCTCTGCCTGACTGCTCCTCTGGCAGCTGCAGAGTCCAAGTAGCGTCCATCCCCACCAAGCTGCAGAATGCCACGGAGCAGGTCTACAACTCTGACCATGCCTGGCTGCCCCTCATGCCCGAGGGCCCTCACACAGAGCCTGCAAGGACTCGAGAAGGCTTTTTGATCTCACTTACAGTGCAGGCATTTCCTGTGATGGGCTGACAACGGGGCTGGCAGGGGAACTCCAAAACAAAACATCCGCCGCAGGCAAAGACCCACACGCTGGCAGCATCGCTTGAGCCCTGTGCACCTCCAGCAAGAGAAGGGTTAATTGTCACTTTGGAAAAAGTGTGACAGCACAGGAAGAAACAAGGACCTGATAGAGGTCATGGCCTCTGAGCAAGTGAGTTCAGAGACGGTCACCGCGTGCCCGAGACAGCCAGGCAGAGGCTGCTGGGATGGCCCCAGGTCCTGCAGCTCAGCTGCCTGTACAAAACCTCTGCTGCTCCTCCTCAAGCACAACTCAGCACCAGGTTTGTCAGTCCAGGCTCTTATTTTCATTTCTCTTCTCCTTCCATCCTTAGGAGGCAAAGAACAGCTCAGGAGGCAGCATAGTGCAGCGCTCCAAGGTACCTGTGACTTTACCCCATTCTATTGACTCATGGCGAGCAGAGAAGGACCCAAAGCCTAAGGCTCAAGCACCAATCCAGCATCAGGGAGGGTGAGGGGAGATGGGGCTGTTTCACACCAACCAATGCTCCAGCAAATGGAGCAACCTGATCCAGCAGAAGGTGCATTGCAGGGGGTTGGAACTGGCTGGGCTTTAAAATCCCTTCCGATCCAAACCATTCCATGATTCTACATTAAGGAAAAGGGCTGTGGTGGGAGCCAGGCACAGGATCCTTTCCTCACCCTCTCTCCCTTTGGTCTCCTCTTGCCCAGTCCTTCAGCCTGAAGGCACAAGTGAAGGAGATGTGCACTGCCTGCCAGAAAACCGTCTATCCCATGGAGCGGCTGGTGGCGGATAAATTCGTCTTCCACAACGCCTGCTTCTGCTGCAAGCACTGCCACACCAAGCTGAGGTGAGCGGGGCCAGGGGGCTGAGGTCGATGGGTGCCACCACAGCTCTGCCTCGCCTGGGTTCGTGCAGCCACCCAACACAGCCCTTCCTCCTCTTGGGGGGCAACTAAAGACCCCCAGCCCACTCATTACTCATTATCTCAAGTCTCAACTAAACCCACCTAGCGTAGAAGAGGTGTTTTCCCTCAAGAGCAGCCCCAAGGTAACAGGGAGCTGAGCCAGGGCTTCCTCCTGTATGACACAGCCAAAACTGAGCTGCCCAGTGGGACCTCCCTCTTTACAGATCTTTAACTTAAGAGACCCCAACACCCTGAGCTGGCTGGAGGGAGCGATTGGCCCCTTCCAAGGGTCCCATCCTGCATGTTCCCACCTCCTCCCTCCCCTGTCCTGGTGTCCCCGAGCCTCACTCGCTCCCCACCAGCCTTCAGGTGACTCCCCATGCCCTGCTAACCCTGCCCTCCTTCCCCAGCCTGGGCAGCTACGCGGCTCTCCACGGGGAATTCTACTGCAAGCCCCACTTCCAGCAGCTCTTCAAGAGTAAAGGCAACTACGACGAGGGTTTCGGGCGCAAACAGCACAAGGAGCTGTGGGTGCACAAGGAAGTGGAGAGCGGGACCAAGTCGGCGTGAGCGGGGCCAGCCCAGCCTTCCCTGGAGCCCAGCAGAGAGGGCAGGGAGCAGCGCTGAGCCGGGGGCGAACTGAGCTGATGTAAAAAAAAGGGGACCAAGAGCCTGTGGGCGGGAAGGGAGGCAGCTCAGGCCTCTCTGGAGGATGCTCAGAGGGGTCCATAAGGACAGGGTAGAGCCCACATACCTGAAGCTCTCCGCAGGCCCCCTCTCCCTGATGAGATCAGACCAGAAGCACTTGCCCCCCATGGAAACCCCAGCCCTGTTCACACACTCCAGGGCTGCCACCGTGGAAAAGGAGATGATCCAGGGGCTTTACCTCGCCTATAACTCACAGCAGGGCTCCCAGCTCCTGCCACGCCAATCCTGCCCCAGCAGGGGCTCCAAATAAGGAGGGTCCTTGGTTTACATCAGCTCAGTTCAGCTGGGATTGTTCAGCCTTAAGGATGTTGCCCTGCGACTGTTTAACAGTGTCTGTCTTTTTTATATCTGCCTTTGACTGGTACGTTCTGCGCTGGCGCCTGCCGCGTCAGCTTCACGCGCGACACCGCGCCGTGCGCTCTTTTATTTTTGTAATACAAGGTTTCTGAGCCTTCCCTGCCTTGTCCTGTGTTCCCAGGGGTCTGGGGAGGTGGGAGTAGCAGTCAGATCTCACTCTTAACTGCTCAGTTATTGTGGAAAGACCCTCTGCCCACGCAGGATCAAGAAACCATTCCTGGAAAGAATCATAGAATGGGTTGTGTTGGAAAGGACCTCAAAGCCTACCCAGTTCCAAAACCCCTGCCATGGGCAGGGGCACCTCCCACTGGATCAGGGGGCACAAAGCCCCATCCAGCCTGGCCTTGAACACCTCCAGGGATGTGGCAGCCACAACTTCTCTTGGCAACCTGTGCCAGGGCCTCCCCACCCTCACTGTGAAGAATTTCTTGATGTCTGAACAGCTGCGTCTGTGACTGACACAGATTGGTCCTTTGGGGGTCAAACCCAGGATTTCAAACTGCACACCAGCATCACTGCCCTGTGAGCTGCAACACCCCAGCTTCAACACAGAGCCTAGACCACCCTCAAAGGGAATCCACCATCCTGTCAACCACATCCACCCCTTTGCCTTGCATACATTTTGTAGCTTACTCACTTCTCCCCCCCCCAGTATCAATAAACATTGTGCCCTGATTCCACAAGCAGGTACCAGTTTGCTCTGCAGCCAGCACAAGGAGCAGGATGGGCATGAGAGAAGGGCTGACTGGTGCAGCTCAAGGTCTGCTTTAGATCAACCCCATCTGCTGGGCTGTGGTGTTTGGACAGCAGAGTCCATACAAATGAATGAGCCCAACAAGACCTGCCAGGCTGGAGAGCCTAATGCAGAGAAACCAGGGAAGGCAGGTGAGTCTGGTTTTGATTTTTATTTACCTCCCTCTTCCACACTAGCTTGGAAGAATAAGCATTCAGGAACCTCATGTCTTTCAAATGCTAAGCTTTTTGGAGCACAAAAACTACCAGCAGAGCAACAGCCTTTGAGATCCACAGCAAGAGTCCATATTCCATCACTGCCTGAGCACGTCGTGCCTCAGAGAACCCAGACACAGCCACGAAAACAGGAGCCCAAGGATTGAAGAGGGGAAAAAGATGACTATGGGTAGTCCATAGGAGAACAGCTGGTGTGTACACAGATGTGGTGTTAACCCAGGTCACTGTGGTCCTTCTCCCTCAAGTCCTTTTGGGGGCTCTGGGTGGGCACCAAGTGCTGGGCAGCCTCTCCACAGCCCTCCCTTGCTGGCCAAGCTGGCTGCAGTCACAGCTGATCCTGTGGAAGAGAAGTGCTGGATGACCCCAGGAGCCTGATGGCCCCCTTGTTGGGCAAGATATTTCTTAAGGTTTTTTTATAAAGGGCTTTTCTGGGTGGGGATGGCCCAGGGATTCACGGTGCCAGCAGAGCAGGGACTGCATACAGACAACCCTGGCAGGGCTCCAAGGGAGTTCCAGCCTCACCAAGTGCTTTTAATCGTCCCCATCAGGCAGGTGCTGCCCCTCCTCACACCCACAGGCAGATGTAGAGCACGACAAAAGCCTCTTCCCGAGCAGCCCTGCAGCATTCCTTGTCCTAAAGCAGAAACCCAGCGGTGGCTGCTCTTGCAGTGAGGGTCTTGTGATGCTGAGGGGGGGTTTGTGGCCCCTTCCTTCCCAAGGCTGGGTTAGAAAACGAAAGCAGGCTCCTCGCTTTCGCTTCCTGTTTCTTGCTGGCCTCACTTCCCCTCTCTTTTCTGCACAGTGGGGCAATTGGATACAAAGCATTTTTATCTATACCAGATGATTCTGGGGTAAGGGACAGAGAAAAAAATGTAGCTTTAACATTGGACTTTCAGTTAAAAAGAGAATATTAAGCAAGAATTACAACACTGCTCCATTTCTCTCCTCGGTTGGACTCGATTATCTTAAAGGTTTTTTCCAACTAAAACCATTCTATGATTCCTTCCCCCTAAAAACTGAAATCTTTGATTCTGCCTAAAGACAGCAGCACTCATCATTCTCCTCCCATCCCTTCTCACACGGGCACAGCAAACTCTTGGTGGTGCAGCACAACCAGAGGGAGGGTGTGCAAGCACTAGGTGTGAGCTCTCCAGCCTGCTGCGTGATCATTTTCTGGTTTTGAGAGCAGGAAACCAACAGCCAGGATATTTTTGACCAAAAGATGCTGCAGCAACCTGACCCAGGCCCTGCAGTCCAGGGGAGGGAAGCGGGGCTGAGGAACATCGGGTTCACGTGGAGGAGATGTTCGATAGAGCCGCGTTCCACAGAATGGCTGCTGCACACAAAGCAGCCAACCCAGCTCCTGCTTCTCTGAATAAGATGTCCTGCACACAGGGAAACCCTAGTGGTAGCACACGTGAGATGTTCTGAATGCTTTGAGCTTAGCTCCTGCTATGTTTCAAAGGTGATGCAATGCACAAATGAGAGTGCACGCTTTCCCAGGGCGTAGCAGAAGAAGCAGCAATACAGAAATCCCAGCTTAAATCATCTCTGACTGCAAGGTTTCTGGAAAAAAGGTGCCAGAGAAGCTGCAAAAGTAGCAGCCAGAGCAGAGGATGGTACTACAGCTCTCTCAGGCTCCAAGGGGATGCAGTGGGGGCTCAAGAACAGCAGAACAAGGGCTGTCCAGGGTCCGTCGACGCCTGCTGCAAGGCTTCCACCAGCTGTGAAACACAGCAACTGGCACAGTGCTGCCTGCACTGCCTCTCCTCCAAAGCACAGAGCTGGTCTTGCCACCGAAGAAACAGTACAACTGAGGGGCAACAAATAACCTTAATTTGTAAAACACACCCCACAACTTTGTTTTGTGTTTCCACACAAGCACGAGGCTCCCATTTCCAAGCCGGCCTTTAAGCTCAAGAGAGGACAATTTACAGACCCTAAGAATTCAAGCCAAAAGACTCATGTAATAAAAACTGTTTTGGAGAAAATAAATCAGTGAGAATCCATATCCATCCACAGCATTCAGATGTCCAGTTTTGGACAAGGCATAGAGCACTGGGCAGAGATCAACAGCAGAAGAAGGGACACGACAGACAACTGTGCCAGCATTTCCTGGAGATAATGCAATACATCCACACCCAAGCAATATTAAATCCAGAAGACATTGTTCCTAGTTTAGATGTTACTAACCTAATAGAAATACTCACAGTAGTGTAACATAGCCAACATCTTCAGAGGTTTTAAATTACATTTGCTTCAGAACTGTTTAGCACTGGATTTTAGAAGGAAAGTACCTTAAGTCACCTTCCCCTGAGCCACGACATGCACGTAACACAAATTACCAGGAATAAAATAGGCTGTACAAATTTTTAGCTGCTTTTCTTTTAAGTCTTGGTCAGTGTTTCATGGCTGATCATCTCCACCTTCAACCCAAGCCTCTGGACACTCCCCTCTTGCAGCCCTGCTTCAGCCACCACCTATGGGCACGGTGAAGATTCAAGTCAGGACCACACACTCTGTATTTATGGAAACCAGAATTACCACAGAGGTCCTTACTGGTGTGAGGGGTGTGTGGGAGGGGAGTCCAGAAAAAAACAAGCCATCACACAAACCTAAGCTGTGAATATCATGTTCATAAAGCAAATGTTACCACTGGACACAGCGAGTGGGAAGGAGAATGAAGGCTTCAGCTTTGGGAAGGACCTCCTCAAGTAACGGTTGTAACACACACAAGGAGGGTGTCAGGAAGCAGTGGAAGGTGGTTATTTCTGGTTCCACACAACATTTTTTGTTCTGGGACAACTTCAGTTGTCTGGTTCTCATCTGTTCTGGAGCAGCACGCCAGCACTTGCTTCATGTGCAGGCGTTTCTATTGCATCAGCTTTTAACCCATTTATTCTTATTTGTTCATATATTACATGAACAACTAATTCAGTATTTAATTGACATAGCAACTACCCATAGCATGGCCTGGGAAAAGGAGATCACAGGGAAGATTGGGGTCAGGGCCCAGGGAAACCAGCATCTCAAGGGACCACGGTGGCTCTGAAACCACTGCTTTTAAGACTGTGATGCTGCAGAGTAGGAGCTGCCTAAACAGACAGAGCAGTACCAGGAAAAAATGAGCATTTCAGCAAGTAATGTAGATGAATTTTATAGAGGCACTATTTCTGTCTGTTCCTAAGATAGTCTGCTGGGAAAAAAGCACAGCTGAAAATATTTGGCAATGTGGTTCTCCATTCCCTTGCCCTGCTCTGGGCCAGTGAAGCTTATCCTGTCCCAAATCGCTCGGATGCTCTCAAAGCAAGGCTACTCAAGATTCCTCCACTTCTGAGAGGCTTCAGTTCTGGAAGGGAGAGCAAGATCTCTCACATTTTTCTGAAGTCCTGAAGTCTTACCTCTCCACATTTTTGCTTTCTAAAATGACGAGATAACACATTCAAAGGAGAAACAATTCAAGAATATTTAAATGGTTCCAGATATTCAGAATAAATATATTTTCAAGGAGCCTGGGCTTCACAGCTGGAGCTCCCCACTTAGCAGGGTGTTCCCTAGAGTTTCCAGCTGAAGCAAAACACAGCAGGGAATTAGACATTATCACAGTAACCATCTCCTCCTGGTGACCTTCCCAACTGCCTTTTCCCCACCTGATGATGATCAACTCTGTTCAGCACTGATGAATTGATAACATTCACAGACCAAGACCTGGAGTGAAGAACTCACTGCCACAGCAAAATCCAAATTCAAACCTCAGCTCTGCTCTCCATCAGGACCATCTCCACCATCTCCAGCTTCTCTCCTGCGAGGTGAAATGAAGATGTTGGTATTTTTAGACATGACAAGAGGGACAGAGCCATTTTACCTGTCTTTGAAGAGGACACACACTTACCTCATCCCAGCAGCAATGCTTCGCAAATAGGACGCTTCTCCCTGTCCCAAAGAATAAACTCCTGAAAGGAAAAATTTCCTCCTTGGGTTAGAAGTCAAATTAGTTCATTGTCTTATTCACTTATCTCGAGGCACCACTTACACAGCAAGTCAGAGACATATTCCAAACGACCACCAAAAGAAGGCTTTCATATAAATGATAATTTTATTGTAAATAAAACGATACATTGGCCTGGCTTTGCACTGCAAGCCCCCGGTCGGTACATATAGACTACTGGTTCAAGGTCTTCTGCACAATCCAGGTTAAAGCAATTTCTCCCTACTCTGCACAGTTTATATCAGACAGGTACTGATAAATTCATTCTCTTCATTTCTCCACGCCCCGAGGCACATCTGCCTTTTCTAACTGGGAAATCCAGAGCTGCTCAGTGACATTTGCCCCTACACAAGGCTGGTATTTAAAAAAACTGAAGCCCCAATGCCATCAAATCACAGAGGACACCTATTTCTTTTTTATGAAATTAAATTTCTGTAATTTAAAGACAGCCTGAACACTCCCAGCTTCAAGGGCAGGTACCAAGGTGACAACCACAGGACTGTACGTATTCAAGTATACAAAACCTTCCCAGCCAGCAGCTATTAAGCACAGCACCAGTTACTGGGATCTCACTCAGCCTCGCTGTACAGCTCTAATTATCAGAGCAATCACACACAGTAGGGTTACTTATTTACTGAGGTTTCACAGGTTATCCTGGCTCTCCAGACACTTGGAAATATGGCGTCACCTGAGCAGGTACCAATTTCCCTCTCAGTCAATTTGTTTTGGTAATTAATGGTAAAGGGAACTGTCTGAAGCATCTTCAAATCCTTTGGGATATTAATCCAAAAATATAAAAGACAAAAATCCAAATTGCTGCAACCCACCACCACCAGAGCAGGGAAAGAGCAGATTTACTGGAGAACAAGCAAATAACCTGGAATGCACAGAATCGTCACACCAAGACCAAAACGCCATCAGTTTGTTCCCTCACAGGCTCAGGGAGACTCAAAGCCCCCCAAGTCCTTCTCTGATGGGAATCTCAGGCATTTCCCTGCTCACAGTTTCAACTGTTTCAGGAAAACAGGACTCCTAACAAGATATTTTTCTCCAAACAGAATATTCTCCATTTCTGCAGCTCCTTCCATTCAGGATCCAAATAAGCAATATTCACTATTTATCCCTCCCTGGAAGGAGCAGCAGAGAACACAACATGACATTTGGAGTGGACACAGTAGCTTATTGTTAGCCTGGCACTCCTCTTCCACTCTCCCCTAAATGGGTTTTATCCCAGGGGTTTTTTTTCCCCAATTCTGCCAGGATAAGGAGGCCAAAAGTCATTCAGCTTAGAGGTACAATTATATTTGTGTCCACTTGAAACTTATTTTGCTGCCAGGGCCGTGTTACGGAGAGCAGTGTAAGTGTGGGTCTCAAACTTATTCCCCCAGCAGTGGATTTAGGAATCCAGATCTTCCTTTCCCATAAACCAAGAGGGCTGTGAGGAAACAAAGAACACATTTTGGCTCGGCTCTACTTGTTATAAACCATCAGCAAATTCTCTGCAAAACCAGCTGCTTTTTTTTTTTCCTTTTTAAATTCATAAAGGCGTCAAATTTATTTCCCACCCTCCCCCCCCAACCCCGTAACAGTCGATATATATAAAAATCACCAAATATGATCTTTTACGATATAAATAAAAAAAAAAGTATGAGGCATCACTGTTTACATGATGTAAAAAGAGCTAAAAAAGAGCGATATAAACTACATTCATAAAAGTGCATCTCCAAACATACAAGTAATGCTTTGGCTTGTTCCTGTGCCGAACGGCTGGCATTGGGTCAGGTACTGGAATACAAGAAGTCCAAGCTGGCACCCCTTGTTCTCTGTCACTGTACAATTCCTATTTACTTTCTTTCCTACAGGCTGGAATACAAGTGGATACACAGAGTAGGCACATTTCAGCATAGGTGGTGGGAAGGACCAGAAGCTCTGGTGGGGAGAAAGGACTGAGGCCACCAGTCCACGATGCTCTTTGCTCTGCTCTGGAACAGCCTTCCATGACACATATTGAGGTAAAAGCCACAACAGATCCTGAGGATTTAGTTGCTTTGAAACGTTAAAAGTGACACCATTTCCTCCTGCCCCGTTCTCCCAAAAGACAATGTGTGGGGATGACAAGGAAAGGCCGTGGAAGAAGGTCTCAGTTTGGTGAGGACAAGCCAAGGGCGGGGAGAAACCAATGCAGACACGATCACTGCTCTCTCGAGCGCCGCAGGGTGAAGTGTGATGAAGAGAAGATTCCAATCTTTGGCGTATTTAGGTGCTAATTGCAAGGCCTGAGGAGTGCTCCCAGGCCCCACAGGAGTGCAGACCACCTCACTTCTGTCATTAAGATGACATTAAGATTTCACACTCCCCTGCAGCACTCCAAGTGGTGTAAAACACTCCCTAAAACAGAGCAGAGGTGCCATGCCTTGGCTTTCCCCCCCGGTGCAAGCGACACTGAAATCAGGCCACGTGTCTTGACAATCCGGAGTCAAAGTTCCAAGTCTGGAAAAGATCAATAGAAGTGCTCTCACTAGAATTAAATAAATTATGGAACAAGGGCTTTCATAAAAGGTATTCTCCTAAGTGCCTGCAACCTAAACAGTGCATCCTTGTGGAAGTGCAGGAGAGCCTGGAAGTGAAGCCAACACGAACCTGCTTTCACTGATTACACATTGCTTGGAGTTTGGCACAGAAAACCCACTTCAGATTGTTAAAAACCCTTTCAGGGCTTTTGGTTGTTTGGGTTTTTTTAAGGGTGCTTTTTTACCTTTTTTAATTCAACACAGTATTTATCATGTCTTCAAGTAGCTTGGTTTCATTAAAACTTGCCTTATCCTGCTATTAGCACTCATTTTAAACCTTAATTTTAATGCATGATGAAAGCAATTTTCAAGTTTTCTTTGGGGAGGAAGAGTGGAGGTTTGTGCATCCTTAACAGGTCTCTGGCACAAGAGCAGAACACTTACAGTATTGCTCTAAAAAGTAATATTTTAGCTAATAATTAATACAGCTGCTTTTCTTTGTTTCAATTCACACAGTTAACTTATAATTACTCCGTGGATCCCCAGCACTTAAAAACTGCTGCTCTTTTACGAGTGAAACAAGAACTATTGGTGCCCCAGTCAATATACAATATTTGAGGCCTGTAGGCCACCAGGAACTCAGTTCTCAGAGATGTGGTACCTTTTAAATGTGGAATAACTCAGAGATGTTTTGGTGGTACCTGTATGGGGATCTCTGGTTGATTTGAGAAATACACTGGCATTACAAATATTCTCTCTGGTCCACTGTTTGACTCAACTTGTATGAAAGCTGATTTATATTGGGCCCCAATATTTGATAGAAACCTTATATGAATGCTTATAAAAGAAAACACATTGTAGGGCTGAGCTTGATTCTAACTCACTGCACACAAGTAAAAGTTGTGTCCAGCAAACTCTCCCCACAAACACCTCAACTTTCCCTTAGGCCAGGTCCTCCTGAGCTTTTCCTGAAGTAAGTTCCTGGGCACCAGATGAACTATCTTTGGTTTGACGGATGGTAAAAGGTTACCAGCCAAAAAGATGGGTGCAACAGAAAGCTGTTCCGCAGAACTCCCTCCCAGAAGGGTTTTGTTTAGACCCAGCAGTCCCAGGGAGATGAAGCAGGAGCATGGATTTGAGGACACTAACTTAACCTGCACTATCTCAATGCTGGGACAGACCAAGCCTTGGAATTCAAGCTCTGGATTTTCAGTGGAAGAGCCCTTCTCTCAGGCCCTGGAGTGATTGCATTCTGCTGAAACGTTTCTGATTATCCTAACATTTAGCTAGAAAGACCTCCCTCACCCCCACCCCAAAATCCAGGGTTTCATTATAAAATAACACTATTCACATACTTTTGAATCAATATTTTCTGAACACCTTCAGATGCTGAATACTTAAGAAGAAAAATATATCATTATATAGCGAGCGCATGCTCAATGACACATGGCTTTTTGCTGGATTCATGTACTATAGATGCCTCTAAAGCCCTAGCAGTCTGGAAAACAGTGACCCACACGTAGAGAGCTGCTTTGGATGGCTGTGGCACGTTGCTCTTGCAGTTCCCACTTTGGTTCAGACTTCTATGTTCGACCAGTGAGATACTTCCATTCCCACTCTCGGGCTTGCAGAACACATGCAGCCAGCTGCAATTTCACATCAAGGTAACTAGGGCAAAAATGCAGCTCTGTTTGGACAGCTGTCGGTAGAATAAACATTAGTCCAGCAAACAAAGGTTATCAGGCACAAGAGCAGACCCTAGGTTCCTTGGCATAAATTCCCCAAAGGACTAGGACGGCTGAGTTGGCATTTTGAAGATGCAGCACCACAACGGGCAGTTGCAACCAGACCAGATGGGGCACGGAGAGCCCAGCAGGAGCTGCTAGCGAGGGAGGTAATTCAGTACTGGAGCTGTGCAAACTGATGTCTGAGCAGCTCTTCAGCAGAGGGTCTGTGCCTGGCTTCCACAAAGATCTGCTTTAGAAAGTCCCGGCAATGTTCTGATATGTGAGAGGGGAGCTGGGGGTTGGTTGGTTGGGTGGCGATTTTGAAAATGGCAGCCATGGCTTCGTACTCTGCCCAGGGTGGTTTCTCTGTCAGCATTTCCACAACAGTACAAGCGAGGCTCCTGGAAAAGCAGAGAGGAGGAAAAAAACAGAAGAAGAAGTGAGAATTGCCTCACACAATAACGCACGGAGAGAATTTCCAAGCAGCCAACATCAAGGTACTGCTCTGCTCTAAGAGCTATAAAACGGCTCTGTGCTCAGCAGGCCCCATATGTGCACAAATTCTGAGCCAGAGCTGCCAATGTTGCTGCTTTTCTGATTGTTGGGCTAACAGGGAAGTGCTGAGACAGAGAGGATGGGCCCCACCGTGGCTCTCACTGCACCGAGGACTGAGCAGTGCCACCTGCCCAGCCCTCCTCTGTCCGAGCTCTGCTCTCCATAAACCTTTGCAATAGGGGAGAAGAGGTCGTTGAAAGAGCTGTTTGGCCTCACTGGTGTTTCAGGTGCTGCTGGTACTGCTACTGCTCAAAAGCACTTGCTGACTTCATACAATCATAGAATGGTTTGAGTTGGAAGGGACCTTAAAGATCACCCAGCTTCAACCCCTCAAGGTTCAGAGGTAAAAGTTCCAAGGTAAAAATACACTTCTTAACCAAGTGCTGGTGAATCACAGCTGGTTGACCCAAAAAAGCCATTTTGGCAAAATCCCTTCTCAAGTGCAAAGCCTCTGAATTCCCACATAGGAAAAAGTCCCCCTAATACCTCCACTTCACTAGAAATCAAGTATTGCAGACAGTCAAAAAACAATTAAAGCCTTAACAGGTAGAAACTTAGAAGGCAGCAAGATAAAAAGCCAGGAGGGCAGATGGATCATGATGTAAAGGCAAAATTCCCACAGAAGTTAAAAGGGTCCTGCAGGGCTGCTTCAAGGCAGGAACGTGATTACGGGCACGGAGAAGGCTGAGCCACCTTTCGGAAGCAAACGTGACACCAATACCTTCACAGGGTTTCTGCAGCACTGCAGTGACTGGGTTTTGTTCAAAGAGGATTAATTGCTTCCTTCAGGCCACAGATTAAGGAAAAGCAGTTAGTGAACTTCTAATATCCAGTCCTGTGTTTTGATCACGCTGTTGCATTAAAAAGGCAAAATTGCCTCTTCTACCTTTAAAACTAAACCCTCTTTTGAAGTGAAAAGCAAAGCAAAGACATTTTCAGAGGCAGACTTGCACCCATTGCCAAGACAAGGAAGGAAAGGGATTAAATCCAGTGAATATGCAAGAAATGACTTCTTGACAAGGTTTAAAATCCAACGTGAAGATTATACCCTGGTTTCCAGCCATTTAAGACTTGCTAGAAGAGAGAACAGAAAATGCAAACCATGTGTGCTGAAGTGCTGGGGGTTTGCTCAAGAGCAAGGAGGGATGTATTATTGTTTAGACTGATTTATACCGTTTAAGCAGATCCGGTTTCTTTAAGATATTCAGCAAACAGCAGGAATGTTTTTCATGTCAAGTCACTCCAGCAATAACAAATAGCTCACATATTCTGCTATTTAGGAAAAAGAAAATTGGAGAGGGGCCTGAAGCAGTGGCTGAAAGCCAGGTGGCCAGAGTCGTTACGTCTTTGAGCCTCTCGGCCACGCGCATCCACCCGGGGACTAACGCTCCACTGGAAAATTCTGACACTCCCCCCCAACTCAAATAATGGTTGGGATTGTAGGAACTGGAGCCCAGCCAGAGGCAGCATCTCCTTGATGGGAATGGACCAATGTCAGCACCAAAAGGAAATCCACAACTGCATCAACCCAGGGGGAAGGGCACGTGCTCCATTCTCTCCCCAAGCATCCCAACTGGAAGTCTGCAGAACTTAACTCCTTGCATTCGAGACAGATTTCAGCCATGTTTCTGCTCACTGCTCACACAGGAACCAGTGTAGGCCTTGCTTTACTGTGGAGATGCAACCACACCTTTTGTCACTGTCATTTAGTTTAGTTTTACAATCTCACCTTTTTAGGGCCTCCCAAACTAACATTTTGACACAGGACCATTTTGATTTTCTCTTTTGATAGAGGCTGTTTCTTTGCTATGCCAATAACAGCATGGCTCCAGTTTCCATTCATACTCCAGATCACCTCTGATCTGACCTCAAGCTTTTGTGTTATTCCAGGTCTGGGCATCTTTCCGTTAAAGCTTTGTCAGCATACACAAATTCTATTCCTTTCCTTTCCACAGTGCTATAAGCATTACCTCTCACCTGGACATTCCCTAAACAACCTCCATTCCCTCTTATAAGGGTTAGAAAAAGGATGGAAACCACACACCAGAAAAAGTCAGACAACAAGACAATCAGTTCAAGGGAGGAATGAGTGGAAATTGTTCCTGAAAAACCAAACAAGCAGTCGTGTGTTGGCATTTCAAAGCAAGTATGTCTTGAGTTCAAATTAACTACTTCAGTTTGCCTTAAACTTTTGATCCAGATTTTGTGGATGACAGAATGTACGTGTCTTACTTTGCTTCAGAGAAAGTGTGAAATGATTTATGGACAGAAAGTTAAAGCCTCACCATACGTCTGCTTTTCTTCCATAGCCTTCTCCACTGATCACCTCCGGGCTCATCCAGTAAGGTGTGCCAGTGACAGAGCGGATGCCTGTTCCAGACATACAGATTGTCTGCAGCCTTTTGCTGGCCCCAAAGTCCCCAAGCTTAACATTCCCAGCAGAGTCACGGAGAATATTGGCTCCTGGACAAAAAAGCAAAGAATTAAGACAGCTGTTTTCATGCAATCCAGCTGTTGGGATTGACAGCTGACACCCAACCCAGAAATACCCATGCTCATGGTATGGCTTTTCCCCCACTAAGCCTCAGGTGATCTGCTAAACATCATTTCTTTATTTCATGGTGTAGACAAGCCAATTGCTAATGGCTGCAAATGGGAAAAACTTCAGGGGAAAAACACGAGGAAGCGAAGGGGGAAGGGAAATGAGAGCTGAGTCAGCACCATCATTGTTACACTGCCTGTAAACAGCTCGGGCAGCCTATGCAGGGCCTCCAGGCCAATGGTTTGGAGAGCACATAGCTGTGTGGAAAAGGATTTTATTGGGATGCTGCTTTGGTGAGTAAAACCATTGCTTTCTGATCAGCTGGGTAACAGATGTAGCTCATTAAACCACTTTGAACGCCTACAATAAACAAGTCACTCTCCACTTTACTTGGTCAGAGGTTCTGAACACGAAGCACCAGGGGAAAAAAGCAAACTTAAGAGCTTCGTTTGTATGTAGACACAAAGAAAGGCTCAGGCACCAAAGCCAATTGTTCCTCCAAAACACAATCAAGAACTCTGTGTTGCCATGGCTGGTCTGTGCTTACGTGAACTCCTTCGGCCCTCTAATAAAAAGCACTTATGCTGGAAGACAGCATCACTTCCCCACTGGAAGAGCTGAATTCAGAATAACCAGTCTGCCCAACCAGCACCCTGGAGGCAAGTAAACAGTTTGGCTTAGATGGGTGCAAACCAGATTTCTCACCCACCAGGTAAGAAATCATTTGGTAAAGAAAGAGCACCTCAGGAGCAGTATACAAGGTGTTATTCAAGAATCAGCAGCTCATTTCCCTTCGCCAGCCTAGAGGGGATGCAATGAAGATTTATAGGCAGGAACAAGAGGATATTTTTCCTGCAGCAAGCAACCCTCCTGGTCCCTCTAGAGCATAGAGAACTGTGTGGTGCCTGCCACGTCTGTTGACATTAACTCTTAAGGAGACTGGCTGGCTCCATGGGGTTATACTGGGAAGAGGAAGATTAAGGACTAATCCCCGAGGCTCTACATAGAAGATTAGAGGTTTCTTACACAGAGGAAGCAGGACAGTCACAAAAGCCTGAGGTAAGGACTGTCAGGAGCAGGCATGGAGCTCTTATGGCAACTTGTACATCCACCAGCTGAGAAATGGCACTTTGGCCAAGCAGGGAGGAAAGGCAATCCACAAGGAGAGTGCCTTGTGTGGGCAGTGAAAGCCAGGCGGCAACTCCACCTCATTTTGCTGGAGTGAGAGAAAGAGGAGGAGTTCTCCTAAGAATTAGGGACTTCCAGCCTTCCTTACTAAAACCAGCTGCCACGCTCTCAGGTCCTGTAGAGACATCAGCCCAACTTCCCTTACCCTGTCCAGATCACAACCTTTCCTCAGGCCTGCATTGGGATAGGAGACCAAAGGAAATAACTTGAGTTCAATGTTCAGAAGCCTCAGCCAGGATACTGAATTCTTAACACTTGGTTTCTTTTTTCAGAGTTCCTTTAGGTCTACACATAAATCAGCAGCTGATCTCACCCTTTATGTCCCTGTGCACAATCATGTTGCTGTGAAGGTACGAGACTCCCTCGAGAATCTGGCGAGTGTATTTCCGGGTCACGTTCTCCGTGAGAGCACCATACGCCTTCAGCTGGTCTTTAACTGACCCCTGCACCAAAAGCAAACAGAAGGGATTGGCAAAGAAATGGCAAATCTTGCACTCCCCATTCAATTCCCACGAGCTGTGACTGAGTTATACACCCGGCCAGCCCAGTCATGAATTCTGGCCTCTTCTAAAGCCTTTTTGTGAGGCTCTCGGAGCATCTTCCCCTATGAAATTCCTTTTAAGAAAAACAAGGACATGCTTTACAGCAAAAATAGCCTATGGAGGTTCTGCCTGTTTCCTCCATCTCTGAGCTGTGCTGGTTAACTGCTTGTGAAGACAAGCAACAAAATAGTTCAGCAGATTGATCGGGGTCAGAAGTCCTGCAGGGTCAGTTTTAGGCTAATTCGCTGTACAATATGGTTCTGCTACTTCAGTGAGCCTGAATTACAAGTTGGCCTGAGTCCTCCAAAGTATTTTGTCAGAGCAAATTTAGACTGAAGGAAAGAATTGGTATTAGTGACTAATTAAGAGAATATATTTCAAGTACAAGATACTATAAAAAAACCCAAAGAGGTGGTTTGAACATAAATAAAAAGAAACTGGTGGCATTATAAAGCCAATATGAGAAAGGGGCAGACCTCAGAGGGTATAAGGTGGGTTACCTAGTTAGGGTAATTACAGCAGGTCATAAATGAACTAAAAAAACCCCTCATTCCACTGTATCTGCCCTCATGCTCTTCGTGTCAGCTCTCACCCCTGGCATGTACTCCATGAAGATGGTCAAGGTCTTCTCTGCTCGATCCCGTAAGCAGCCGTAATACTGAACGATGCGCTCGTGCTGGAGATTCTTCAGCAGCTGAATTTCACACTCCAGGGCACTCACTTCCTATGGATGTTAAAGGAGAAAATAAGGCTCCAGTTCTAGGAAACACCTAGGAGATATCCCATGTGACTGGAAAGGTGACCCACTGAAGATGTCTAATCCATGGCACGGGCTCACCTGCCTCTTGGGAAGGGCAAACATTACCAATGCTTCACATCAATTCTTACTGTATAATAAGCAGGTATTGGTGCAGTATTTGATAGTCAGCAGCACAGGCAGTATCATATATGGATTTACTACCAGAAAAACTTTTGTCTCATTTCATTTCTGCCAGCTGAATGGTTTTAGCCAAGCTGGTTGAAACCTGATACAACTTTACTTCTCACCATTACGCTGAGGGTTAATTTATATCATGAAAAAGCTCTGAATACAGTAACAGGATTGCTAGGAGTCTTCCTGAGCCTCAACCCATTAGAGAGCAAGGCTACAGGTGCTAAGAGTTCCTAACTTCTTTCATCACCCAGCCCTGTTCTGGTTCACACTGATTTTACTTGAATCAACCTTAGAAATGGCTTCTTCTCTTATTTACTTCAAAGAATCTGCAGCTGTGCTCACAAAGCTGGTTCTCTGCTTTATTCCTGCACAGGGCTGCACAGCACAAAGGCAACAATTTCTGACTGAATCAGAGATGTTTGTGGCCCAGGAAAAAATATCAGGTTCTTGCTGAATCCAGGGAATGAACAGACTGAACATCAAAGGTACCGGAGCAAGAGCACTTATGGAAAAATCATGGTTTACCCAAAATTAGTCTCACTTAACTCTCTCCACTCCTGCCACTGGAAGGTGCCAGGTTCCCTTCTCTCACTTTGGAAGAGGAAGCTGCTCTTCAAGAGCAAGGACCTGGCTGCTGCAGAGAGGCAGGGAACAAGAGGAAGTTGCTTATCAGCCAACTGACAGTTTAAGGTTTGCAGTTCCAGTGCCTTCAAAATATATTCCAGTCTGTTCTTCCCTGGCTCTGAGTTACTGTCTGATTTACAACAGAGACATGGTAAAATTAGAACTTACCAACTTAAGACTTATCTTGGCACCAAGACCCCATTATAAAATCAGAATAATTAAGCCTTCGTGGATCAGTTATTCCAGTTCAAAGTGAATTTGTTCAATATTGTGGAACTGGTACATTGTTAAAATAATAGCAAAGAACCTAACAGCCATTCCAGCTGGACCCAGTGTGCAGGGAGTTCTGTGCTAACCTATAATTTCATGCTGTCCCTATCCATCTCCACTACTTCCAATCCATTGTCACATCACTGTTCTTGATTAATTTACACACCACCTTTCAATTTGTTTGGAGGGTGGGGAGAACCGAGAAGCAGAAACTGGCAATTAATACATTTGCCACAGGATCTACCATATAAACCCAGGAAGTGGGGTTTGCAAGTGCAAAAAAAAGGTAAAAAGGAAAAAGCCCTCCTCTTTCTGGGTTTAGTTTCATTCACATCCATGTCTAACCAGGAATACAGTGCAGTCTAGTATTCCTCAAGCAACCTGGCCACAAACCAAAAAGCTGAGAAGGGAGAGCCAAAAATGAAGCCAGAAAATGGATTTTAGTTTCAGGCTGAAGTTCATAATATGGAAAAGTAATTTTTAAGTGACTCTTATTCCTCACCACATGACTTGAAACCCTAATACAAACAAAATAAGACACCAGCTTTCGAGGACAGACAGACACAGGCACTTCACAAGATCTCAAAGTCTGCGTAATGAATATCAGAAGCTGTGATGAGGGTTACCTTGCTTGTTTCAGGACTCTCTGGGTCAAACTGGACCTGCTTAGCTGCAAGCTCTCTGCCCGTGTCCACATCATAGCACAAATACACACGACCAAAGGCACCCTGGCCCAGCAGTTTTCCTCGTCGCCAGTTTATGGGAGCGCTCGGAGCTGAAAAAGAGAAGCAACAATTTCTCTTTCCAGTATACTGTTAGAAGATAACAGTGAGCTTTTCAAAGATTGATCCCCATCATACTGGGATTGAAAGAGATACTTGGCAGTTGAAGAAACAGACACGAGGCACTCTCCCAGTAGAAGGGAGTTAGCGCCAGAACTCTGAACAGGATCCAACTGCTCAGACTCTCAGGACCTGCTGACTGGTGTCCCACTAAAATGGAACTGTGAAATATAGAAATATAGACAAGTCATTCATCTTTGAAATTCCATCCCATGAGCAGCACGGGTTCTACAACATCCCTGTCTTAAGAGATGAAGCAGCAATTCAACAGCATCTTCCAGCCCTTGATCTGCAGTTACTGCATGCACCAGATGAAGAAGTGCTGGACCAGCCTTGCTAAATCAATCCCACCCAGCTGGGAATGACTGCTGAGCTTCTGGGACAACTTCAAGGGCATTACTTCCAAGTCTTTTGCCAATGATTGGTTAGTTCAGAGTTCCTTCTCCTGCAGGAAGGACTTCACTGCAAGGCTATTTCTACAGGAGAATAATTAGAAGTCCTAATTCCCTGCTAGAAACCGATAAGGTGGGGCCACAATGTAAGCACAGTGCAGGAATCCTCTTTACCTGCTGAACAATCAGACTCCAATAAAAATACATGGGAACCAGCCAAAGCAGCCACTTCCAATACCCCAGCAGGTTATGGCAGCAGGGAATTAGGAGTTCTCATTGTTCTACTGCACTGGTTGAGTGCACTGCAGAAGCAGCAGTCTCCTGACCCAGAGATTAACACCCGAGCCCAGTTCTGCAGACTGCACTTAATACTAAAACATATTACTCAAAGACCAGTGCTTTAGCTCTGACTTTGAACATGATACTACCAGATTCATGCAGTGCAATGCATCCAATTATATTGTATCTAACCAGAAATTCTAAAAACAAAGACAGGAACCAGCCATCTGGACAGTGTGAAAATACAGAAGAGCTGAGAGATCAGCTTTGCCATGTCTAATTTAATCAGATTTACTGCCAGTCGGTGTTTTAGTGGTGTTGCCTACTCTGCTGCATTAATGTCTTCATTCTGATCCTTAAATTACTGCATGGGATATGTGAAGTTCATCAGTAATGATTTATGCTCCATTTCTTTTTTTAAAGTTCCCCAAAAAACAATGCAGGGATGCTATTAATACAGAAGTAAATCCTTCTACTGAGGAGCAAGTGAAATAACTGTAAAATAACAACCCTGACTGTGAACATTAACATATCAAGAAAGCAAACAAGCTTGTCTGACTGTTTTAAGAACCCTGTAAATCACCTAGATGCAATCAACTTGCAGATTTGTTTATTTCTTAGCTGAATTGCCAATGCTTTCTAAAGGAAAGACCAACTCCCAGTGCAAGGCTACATATTCTTAGAAGAGGACCTGTCTTACAGAGGAGACAGACTGCTCTCATTGTTTTGAAGGGCTTGTTAAAATTAAGCTCTGGCAATATACTAGGTCTGGAGTTCACCTCTAAAAGCCTTCCTTGGCCACAACCCCAGGAGGCCTTTCTCCTGCTATCACCAGGGTGCTCACTGCTTACATTTGGTGGGAATGTTCCTCTCCTGCACACCGAGGGCATTTTCGCTGTCAGCGCTTCGCAGCCGCCCCCGGGGGTCCAGGTACTGCAATGCCAGGCCCAGGTTTTCTCCATTGGTGCTTAAGGAACGACTTGAAGGGACCAAGGTGAAAAGATTTCCTTGGTGACGTCGTATCCGGGGAAAAGTCCTTCGTCCTGGAGGAAAAAAGTGACATTTTAAGATACCACCCTTACAAGTGGAAGGCAATGAGTGCAGGATAAGCAAGGAAGAGAAAAGAGAATCTGCTCTGTTCCCATGGAGCAGAATCTACTGCCAAACAGGCAAGATGCAAAAAATGTAACAGTTCAGGATTGATCCTGCTGGAGTTCAGTTCAGCTTTGGATCATTCCCAAAGCAGAAGGGAGAGAACACTTTGTGACGGCCTCACAGTAGTGCAAGATCTAAACTTGCCTTCCAAGGCAAAAATTTGGTTTATGGGCTACCACAGATGCTTTGGAGCTTGCTAATAACTAACTACACAGACAGGATGACTTTCTAAATAATGTGCTTGGACCTGCAAATACATCTATAAGCTGAGATCATGAGAAATTGCACCTCTTATTAATTGAGAAATTAATTTACATAAAGCCATCTGATGAGCAGAGATGTGACTCAAAGTCATTGGTATATTGAAAAGACCCAGAAGCAAGTCTTGCAATGCAAATTAGCAAAGCATAATGAATCCCTGAGGGAGGAAACCATAATATATGACCAAGGCTAATAACTATGCCCACTGCTCAACCCCAGCAGTCACTGCTCAGCCTGGATATCCACAGAAAGGGAAAACTAAACAAAGAATCATGAACAGCCATCGCGGGTTGACGTGAAAATGCAGCAACACACACAGCAGCACTAACTCCAGCACTAACTGGGCACTTCCAGGCTCTTCAATTAGGACTTAGGCTTGCCCTCAGAGCTTGCCATTGCCTCACCTTCTTTTCCAAACCTGGAATCAAAGGTTTGAAACCCACTCACCATCGTTGTAGTCTTTATGCTGCATGGAGACGTTGTAGCGTCGAGGGTAGGTCCCACCTTTCCCTGCTTTGTCATAGATCTGATTCTCACGGTCTGGAAGGAGATGCAGAGAGAGAAGTGAGAGAATTTTCCTGTAACAGCAAGTTTTTTTTAGGAAGAGGCAAGTAATAAATAACTCCATAGCTTTTCTATCAACATATCCCCAGTTCTGCTATTTACACAAGCCCAGCAAGCATGGAGGGCAACCAGCAGAGAGCAGAAAACATCTGGATCAAATAATCTTTATACTGGACACTGACATACCTGAGAACTCCTGTCTATTATCAGGAAAGCTTTGTGCCCTTGACATCCGTGACTTCCGAAAAGAAGGACTATTAAAGAAAGAAGGCAAGAATAAGTTTTGCTATCTACTGGAGAGAAACCTACAAGGACTTTAA
Source organism: Dromococcyx pavoninus (assembly GCA_033558185.1). NCBI lineage: Eukaryota > Metazoa > Chordata > Aves > Cuculiformes > Neomorphidae > Dromococcyx > Dromococcyx pavoninus. Next base: position 25,895 of record JAUMJL010001309.1, on the reverse strand, counting down.
ACACAAGCACATCCATAGCAGTGATTCTTAAATCTATGTCCCTGCAATAATTTCATGCTACACCTGCAAAGCTGAAGCCAGGCTAAGCCCCAGCTAACTGGGCTGTTTCCCAGTGTGGGCAGTCAGCCTTTCTGTCCAGTTTATGCCATTTCATTCAGCAGTTCCTCTGGTTTGAGACCCAGTGCTTCATTCAGCCACGTGAAAGTTAAAATCAAGGCTAAGAGGAAGAGCAGAACAGGGTTCAGCTTGCAGCACGTTGCTCAGAGGGCAGTAGAGAAGGGGGTTTACTGTGGGGGGTACGAGTTCCTCTCATGAATACTTAGAATCATAGAATGGGTTGGGTTGGAAGGGACCTTAAAGATCATCCAGTTCCAACACTGTGCACTTTCTACCAGCAGCAGATGAAGATAAACACAAACACTGCTTTTAAATGCTGATCCCTTGTGCTTCTCCCCAATGAGCAGGGCTCCTCAGGCAAGCCTAAGTACAGCTCCTTGTTTGGCAGAGGGCCTTGAACATCTCTTAAGAGATTACACAAACTCCACCTGTCCCAAAGCACTTTTTTTTGTTACCCAGTGTAAGTGGAGTGAGTCAGACACAGCTTTCAGACTCTCAAATGTAATTCCTTTCTTACTACACAAAAGACAGCAGCTTCCTCAGATGATGCTCACTCCTACAAGGAGTAACCCAGAAGGCTTTTTTTTCCCCCCTGTCCTCAGGGCAGGGAAAGGGGAAAGAAGGACAGGAAACCACTTAGCAACATCCCCACCCCTAAATAATAAATGAATATAGGAATACACAGGTTAATAGTGCTTCCTTCAAACTCCATTTCAAACTCCATGATCTAGAGGGAGTGATTGGCTACAAAACCAAACCTCAAATGCCTGGCATAAAGTACACAACACCTACAGGAATCTGCCTGGAGGACTCTTAAAAACACGTGGAAGCCCAACATAACAGGTGCTGGGAAGCCATAGTTCTTCAAGTTAATAGGACCTACAGCTGCCCACCAACACCTCAAGCAACACCAACAGCAAAGAAAGGGAAGAAAAAGATCTAGAGCACCACTATGAGAGACTCTTCATCAAAGGAAGAGCTCCCCATTTACCTTTGCAATTAATATTATATCCTGCAGGACACAGGAGTCCAGTGTAATGATATATTCCTGTAGAAATGTATCTGTAGGTACAGAAATATATTTCTGTAGGTTTTAGAATAGGTTGTTGGGTTTTTTAAATGAACAAGTAGAGCCTTGTCTAAGAGAGATTTAAATGCCCTGCAGCCAGATGTTCTTGGAGTCCAGGCTCCTCACAGACCACACGCTTTAGAACTTTGAATTTATTACAGAGAGCTACTGAAGCACCAGTTTGTTGATGTATGGTTTTTGCAGAAAATAAAACAGCCTTAAGACATAGTTAGTTCTCTCTAAGAAATATATTGGGATACAGGTAGGAGATAAGCTCCTATTTCTCTCCAAGAAAAATTATGAGATTGAAAACACACTTTTGCATAACTACAACTGTCATTTCAATTTAAGCACTCAAGTTCCTACCAGCTTGTACATTTGTACCTGTCTGCTGACCTGTCCAATGACTGACAGCTTCCTGACACCGAGTTTTCAGCACTGCTTAAAGGGTCCAGCATCTGCAACACAGAAGAAATCACAAAGTAACGTTAGTCCAGTCTGATGCCTGAAAGAGGCTGTGCAAAAGGATCAGAGCCCACTACTGCTTGCTTGGAGGATATCCAGATGAAGAGGAGAGGCTAAAGCTATTTAGAACGTACAATTTTCCTGTATCTCCCACAGAAATTGTTAGGGATGGACCAAATTTTAGACATTGCTTCAGGTGTTGAAGGACTCTGCTGGGAAAATGAAAGTTTAAATCAGCCTCATGCTTTGTTTTGATCCCAACTGATCAGCAGCAGAGTCTCTGCTGGTGCTGTGCATTGCTGCCTCCACCTGCACGTCGCCCTTTGGCCTTACTTCCTCCTTTTTTGAATGGAGAGTGCAGTTTCAAATGCAAGAGGGTCACATGGACCTGGTAATGGGAAACCTGAGCGTACATATGTAATGCACACCAAAACTGCTCATTCAGAGGTGGAGAGACAATGCCCTGCATGCATGGTAATTACTTCTGGCACTCCAAAAAGGCCTTGAACTTACACAACTACAAACAAGCGTGAAGCACAGCTTAAAGGAACAAAGCAGCACTAGCAGGGCCGAATGCAACTAGAGCTCATACTCAGGAATGAAAAATAGAGCAGCAATAAGTTTCATAACAGATGGACTTGGGTTTTTTTGACTCTACTGCTTATACTTACACACTGTTCATTGGTTTCTGGGATGAATTCACCTTCACTATTTATGCTGGTGTAGGAACCCTGCCGAGCAATGCGCTGTTGCCTCTCTGGAACGTACCCAGGAGGTGGTGAACTTCGGCCTGTGCTCTGGGAACCTGGGGCCAGAAAGGAAGACATTTTTGATATTTAAGCTTATTGAAATGAGACTGCACAAACCCCTACCCAAAATACAAATACTCACATGTGACACCAGACCTCTGTGATCACAGCAACTCGAGTGAACCTTACAGTCTGGACAGAAATGGAACCAAGAGGTGCCACATCAAAAAGCAAATCATTCAACAAGCACCTCTCCTGTCATTTAAGATGTGACAAGATCATCGGTGAAGCTCCTAACAGAGCAGTCTCCTATTTCTAACCTCTCCTGCTCAACTTTCTGAGCATAATTTCTGTATTTCAGGGAAGACAGAGGACTCCAGGAATACCTACCTTTTGGGGATGAACTTCACTTCTCTGCTAATCTCCACTAAACAAAACACTTGCCAGGACAACCAATCTTCTGCCTTGACTATAAGTTTGCTTGCTCAACTAGTAACGTGTACCATGAGTAACAGCACTATCCCTGGCAGTCACCATCAGCTGAGCTAATTATACTGACACTGAGCAATTTCCATATCACATGGGAGTTCTGTTATCTTTGTAAATAACCCCAAAATTTCTGTGTGAAAAATGAAACTTCAGGACTAGTTTGGGCAAAAGCACATGGAATTCAGTTCTGCAGTTTCTGATAACTAGATGAGATAGCTCGATGGACACAGAGCACGTTTGGGGGCCAGAGGAGGAGAAAAAACATTTCACTTATCTGTTAAGTACTACCTACAGAGTGCTGTGCTACCTACTGAGAGAAACTTCTCCCCTAGGATTGAGCTCTGCAAGGAAACAATAAAAGATGATGCTTCAGAAACAGGAAGATCCCAAATCCCTTTTTGCAGTGACTGATCCACCTGCAGCTCCCACAGTCACACTGCGAGCTCCAAGAAATGCTGTGATCTAGCCAACCTACTCAAGGTCACCCATGGAGTCAGAGACAGCATTTTAAGATCAGCTCTCAAGCTGTGCTCTTTACAATGCTGTCTTTAATTAACTGTGTGTATTCAGGTGCTACGAAAGATGAGGAAATATCAGCAAACACTCTCCCAAGGAAAATATTTTCTACAGAAGTCACTGTATGGTTTAGAGTGCATGGGGGGGGTGAATTACATGAAAAAAAAAAGGCAAATACCCCATTGCTTTGAGTTACCACCTGATTTTCCAAGCAGCTCCGTGTGCTCACGTGACATTACGAGCCAACTGGCGTGGAGATAAACAACAGAGCGTGCTCTGGGGCCGCAGGGAGTCACGGGAGCAAACTTTCACTCTTTCCGATCCGGTGCCACGGTTGGCCAAAGGGAGCCCAAGCCCCGCTGGCACCGGCCCAGCAGCTATTGTGAAAAGGCCACAATCACTGGGCAGGAAAAGGAAGTCGGTACTAAATCAATGTATATCAAAGGAAGTGAGTGGAAAAAAACACAAGTGCTGCCAGAATGCTAAGCTACCTTTTTGTATTTCTTTTTTTTAAAAATAAAAGTTATCTTTATTTCCAAAGCCCTGAATTGGTGACAGCAGGCTTGAGGCCCATCCAGTTCAGAAGATGGGAGCCACGCAGATCTATCTCCTGCATGCAATGAACTTTGGGTGAAGGCTGCTTTCCGACTTTCATTGCATGAACAGGAAAGTCTCTATGCCTGAAACACAAGGAAACAGGGGTACACTGCTTTTCCAAACCAAAGATAGGAGAGGAGAAGGAAGAAAGAACTGATTCAGCACTGAGTTATTGCCAAATCACCATCAGACCTCCGCCAGAACTGCACCTCTTAATAATTTAACAGTCTGGCACTTCGATATGTTCAGAATATTAAACCAGTGTTTTATTGATTGATAAATGACAGGCTAATCAGGAAGTATCCATAAGCTGGGATAAGAGGAAAGAGTCCATTCAACTGGGATACAGAGGGGCCCCTTATTACTATACAGCTTATCCACAACAGACACTTGGTACAGTCTGTTAGCTTTGGCATCGTTATTTGGATACCTTAAAACACCAATAAAGGAGAAAGATGACTTTTTTAAATAAAATATTTCTGGCATTGAATTTGCCTGTGAAAAAAGAAATGTAGTGTGTTAAGACATGCATGGATAATGCTGTCTTCTTCATTGGACTGAGGAATGTTGCTGGTTTTATGTATATTAACTTCAAACTAGAAAGGATGGGAAAACTTTTAGTCCCAGTTTCAGTCATGTATTTCACAAGGTTTCAGCATTTCTGTGTCTGTTTGCTGCTTTGTAAGAGCAAACTGTACAAAAGGGGATCAGCATGCTCTAGACAGGACACAAACAGGTTTGCTAGACAAGCCTTGTATTGAGAATTACTGGTCTAGTTCTCAAGATCTTCATTACTGAGCTTCCTCTCCCAGATACCTTTGGGCAGAAGAGTGTGGATCCGACTCCAGTTTAGACCCCCCCAAGATGGAGATTTTTCTAGTTAAATGGGAATTATTATTTGACATTAACATTGCATTGCAAATACTGATCTAAAATCCTGTGACTATTATGCATCAAGATTACAGTTAATGAAACCAAAGCACTCTTCTTCCTCAGAGGGAGTTGGTTTAGAATGTGGAAACAACACAACTGACATTCCTAGTACAGGCCCTCGTGATCTGCAGCACCTGTCATCTGAAGCAGGAGGCCTGACAAGCCCTAAAATAGCTGTTGTAACACACACAGCCATCCTCTGCTTCTGTTCCCAGCAAAATTTAGCTTTTCTCACTTTTAAAGAGAAGCCATTTACACAGAACACCATCTCAGGCTCAAGTCTTCACACTGCAGATCCCTATTAAATGCTCACCTTCTTCCTGCTCTTCCAATGCTCACTGAGCTTCAAACCAAGGAGCCAGATTCTAAACTGCAGATATAGTTTCTTTTTGGACCCATAAGTCTTTGAAAAAGTTTCAGATTAGTCTTTCATATGAAATGTGAAGCTTTGAGTATCCTTCAACCACAAAGTGGAATCGAACTGCATATATAGGGGGTCATCACAGAGAATTGGGATGACTCAGACAAATCAGAGACAGAAGTGATAAAAACCACAGGGGTCTTACATGGATGTTTCCACTACAAGTGAGATCACTAAGTGAACAGAAACACAAAGGAAATGAGAAAAAGGTCCATATTACTCTGACTTTTGTCATTATCTTTTGTGTGTCTGTGCCAGTCACCTATGGTACCAGCCCTGTGCTCTACTCACCTGCCAATGAGGAGTGAAAGGTTGGGAACTGGTTATGTAGGGCACTGGTTAGACAGGCAGAGGCAATTCCTGTGCTACTACTGAAATGCTTGATTACAGGAGTGAGGAGAGATTCCAAAGCCCAAGGGAAGAAAAAATAAAATCAAATCTAGCTTTCATGAACTGGAATTGCCAACCTAAATAAAAAGCTTAATGGATTCACGTAAGCTTTCCAAATTCCTAACCTCAATGAATCTGGCTTTAGGACATCCCCTTTAGCAGCTCCTCAGCTGTTCAACAACTTAGTAAGGAACTTTGAAACATTCTATTGTAAACATATTAAGGGCTTTTGAAAATGAACTGCCTTGTCCTAGAATAACCTTTCAATTTCCCATGGCTTTCTTAAATGCTATACCATAAACATTAGTGCCCAAAAGACACTTTTCACAAAACAAAGACAAGCAGAAGTGGCAAAAATACTCACTGACAGACAGATGCCTGCTTCTGGCTTCTGGCTGCTGATAGGGTGTGTTCACATCCCCCACAGATTGGGAAGTTTTAATCCTGACTTGTTTGGGCAGTCCAGAATGGGGTGAAGAACTGGTCTGTTGGGTAAAATAAAAAAAAAAACCCAAAATTATATATATATATATATATATATATATATATAAAAAGAGACTGAGGTGCTCAAGCAGTCTGGCCACAGTTTTAAAAATATCATTATGTTTAGTAGCTGCGAAGCAGTTCCAGAGCCTGAAATCTTATTAACTTCACAGAACACAAACAATAAAAGCAACAAGAGAGCAAGCTTCACAATTACTGTGTAAAACAGGAGTGGACCAACTAGAGCACGCTACCCTCCAGCCCCAAATCAAATGTCTCCATGTGTGCCTTCCATTAGCAGTTACCTATAAAACCAACAAGAAGGGGTTCACGTCACTCTCTCAGACCAGACCATGGAAGAACTTACAATTTCTCTCAGCCCCCTTGGCCAACAGAGGTAAATCACAAAGCCTCCTCTCTTTCAGAAGCAGAGAGACAGCAACTCGATCTCCACAATTTTTAGGATAGTAAATTGACAATTCAAAGAGTCCAAGTGCAAAAAAATTCTAGAGTTTACGAGCACAAAGAGTCTGGAGATGCCAAGATGAATGCTGCTTGTGTTGCTTTTATTCACCCTTCCCTGAATGTTCATAGACATAATCTAACTGCAGATCATTTTTCCATGGTGTCATCTTGCAGATGAGTTTTTGAGGGCCATGGTTTAGTGGATGATGGGTGCGGTTGGACTCGATGATCTCAAAGGTCTTTTCCAACCGGGAGATTCTATGATTCTATGATCTTCGCCTTCTAATCAGCAAGAGGAATAAAAGGAGTTGTACCAAAGGCCTTCTCCCTAATTTGTTGAGAAAGATGGAAAGGGGTAACTCCAGCTTTGTAGGAAGAGGAACTGCAGGATGGTTTTGCAATTTATGGCAGCAGGATGCTGCCCAGGAGAGTTGTTGCCCTCCTTGTGCAGCAGTCAGGTTCAGCTCTGCCACCAGAGACTGCAAGGTCACCACAGACTCCACAGGGTGCTCACTTGGGAATATCTAGAACAGCTCCTGTGCTCTCCCCATGGATGGTAGAGGGGACAGGGACTCGTAACAGAGGACTGAGCAGGACACCAGCTATTTGAGGATGGCTGAATATACAGAACTGCTGTGAACTGCCAACCTTCCCCAGGCAAATGAGATCATAGAATCATAGAATGGTTTGGGTTGGAGGGGACCTTAAAGCCCATCCAGATCCAACCCCTCTGCTCTGGGCAGGGACACCTCCCACTGGGCCAGGCTGATCAAGACTCCATTCAATCTGGCCTTGAACCCCTCCAGGGAGGGGGCAGCCACAGCCTCCGTGGGCAATGCACATGCTCAACACTTCCAGTTCAATTAAATTTTATTCTTCTTGTTCCAAAGTACCTAGAAGATATAATATTCCCTTCCTCTCGTGCGTTACAGAATTTTAACTGCTGTTAACTTATTTTATTGAGATGAACAGAATCAAAGATACCCCAAGGAAATTAACTGAGACTTCTGAAAACTATTTGAGTGTGACCGGCAAGTAAGGTGCAAGGACACACAATCAAAAAAAGTAAAGTATTGAATACTTGCTCATTCAATAAGAACATAAGGAGGGAGCCTGATCTGAATTACATAAACTCTACCATGAATAGATTCATGGGAGCTGAATAAAGGCTGCAGAGGTCACACCATTTAAGTGGACAGTCTGACTTTAGTACTGTGTGTGTTCAATGTAATCAGTTCTTCCCTTTAGTTTCTAAAGACAAAGAAAGGACTGACAACAGAAATGAGCTGCTTGATAAAAGAAAGCACAAATGAGCCACAGAAAGAGGCACAAGAAAATTAATATAAATGCTATTCACAAACACAGGTTCTTGGTAGTAGTCACACAGCTACTGCTGTAAAGTTAATTTGGTTTATATACATATTTGTGCCAAAGTCACGGCATTACCTTTCCATCCCCAGAAAAAGAAAAGAGCACAACCAAAACAAAATCTGCATCCTGTACTTCAGGAAAAATAATGCTTCCCGCTCCCTCAGTGGGATGAGATCATGCAGCCAAGAAACCTCCTTCAGACTTGTGGGCTTTTGCTTTATCACATGCAGGGCTCTCCTGTCAGGCAGCTCCGAGCTGAAGAGGAAGTCGGAGGAGAGGGGGGGAAACAGTGGCACTTACTGGAGGCTTCGCTGTTTGTTTCTGCTTTGAGCAAAAGAGGAAAAAACAGCTAATAAAAGGACACCACCACAGTGCTGGCTGCTGCAAGGATGGGATTTACCAAGTGTTTACTGTAGGTGCCTTACGTAAAGCTTAGATTGTATCGAACAGCGATTTGCAGTCTGAGGACCATGAAATTAATAGAGGGCTCTGAAAGAGGATCGGTTTACTGTGTTACACCAAAAAGTTGAGGCCCCCTTTTACTGACTGTTTCCTGACAACACAGAACAAAGTCTGACTATGCTAGGTCAGACCAAAGGCCTTCTTGCCAAGTATTGTCTTCGGAACAGCCAGGAACAAATGCTTAGGGAACGGGCATAGGACAAGGAACAGCATCATTCCCTCCTACACCTTTCCAGCTTTGGCATCCAGTCATTTGGGAAAGGGTTGTTAACACTCCTGAAGGTCTCTGTATTTCTATTAACACAGATTATCAAGTTCAGAAACAGAGAGAAGTGTATTTGAGTTCTTCCGAGAGTTCCAAGAACAACAGGCGTGATGATTTCAAGAGTTGGAGCTCACGGCCTGCAGACCTTGAATAAGGATGAACACTCAAGGTTGACAAGGTACTACCAACAGAGCTTTCAAGACAGAACAGCTTCCTGTGTTGCACTCTTCAAGAAAATTTGGTAATCTGCAAATAAAATACCTAAGCTATCAATGTCAGCTTGAAACGCTCTATGACTTTCATTCTGAAAAAGATACTGGTTGATTGAACAAAGTTTTGCAGTCACAGATCAGGAATAAGGGAAATTTATCACTTTTCCCCCCTCTTCAGCTCACATTTCAATTCACTGTCCCAAATGGACAGCTTGGGGATCTTGAGTTAAAGACTCATTTGTCATGTTATGATCTTTTCTGCTGAAAAGTGCAAAACTACATTGACACTCACTGCCACGGCCATGTGGGGCACAGGAAAGTGACCCAAGACACAATCAAATTCATAGAATCACAGAATGGTTTCAGTTGGAAAAGACTTTTAAGATCATCGAGTCCAACCACTGAATTCATTTTAGGTCTGGATACACTGGTATTAGCTAAAATCAACTTTCTACAGAGTAAGGTTGGATTCAATGCATTAGGCCACAGAACTGAAAAACCACTGGGAGTCGTCCTCAGGCTTCTCAACCAGGAAAAAAGCTCTAATACCTTGTCTGCAAGGACAGCCTGTGCTTTCTTAAAGGCCAGATAATTACACAGGCTTTCAACACTGTGCTATTAATCAAAGGTAAAATAGTTCCCTGCAAACCAAACTCATTATGTGCTTCTGGGTACTTGATATAAAATGGCTTTTACCTTACAGCTTAAAAAGCTGCAATGGTTTAGTCCTTGAACAGCTGCTGAAGCCAGGGAAAAATAAAAGAGATACCTATAGCTAAGCCAAAGCAAAGAGGATAAACATATGCATTCGCATCTGTGAAGAGTGATTTTATTAATCCCTGTTACTCTCAGATAAAGCTACCATCGTTTCAGAGACTGAAGGGTAAAACCCTTCATTTTGCTGCAGTCACACAAGTCGTTACCTACATGGTTTCTGTCCTGTGACAGCAATAATATTCTAAGGCTTTTCACATTAGAGCTTCGGTCTAAGAGATCTACTGCTTTATCGAGGTCATCTTGATTTTTCAAAGGAATAGAGAGCTGCAAAATAAAAAACAGGAAAAAAATAATTAGAAAAAAGCCAGAATAAATAAATCTACTTCCACAATAGATATTTAAAGAAAAAAAAATCAAAATATAAGATCAGATCCTGATTGTTCAATTATTCCACAGATTTTCATTACGATGCTGTCTTACTGTCCCTTTTAACAAGGTTTTCCTCCCACGCCACCAGAGTAATGGCTGAGCCTATGCAAATCTAAGGCATCATCCATAAAAATATTAATTGCAACCTGAATTTGTTGTTTGCAAAGCACAAGTCAGAGACAAAGCCTCTGACTCCCTGATGAGAACATTGTCTCAGAGTGCCTATGAATCCAGACCTAATGAACCAGTGCAAACTGGGTTCATTGAGAGTAGGATGATAGAGATTAAGACTTTGAAAGAGGCAATCAAAGAAGAACTTAAAACTTGCTGGTAATATCCCATGAAATTATGCTCAGACACTCTCTGTTCTACAGCCCACTCACATCTCAAAACGTGGATGTTATTAACACTGAAGAACCCCTTCCATTTTTGTCTGACTCCTACCGGCAAATAGGGATTTGCATCCCTCTCGTCAGTGATGGTGGGAGAGCAACACCACAACAAAATGACCCAAGGAAAAGCCAGGGAGTCCAGAGTGAGAAAAGCCACCAAAACACTTCAGATTATTAACAGGGAATACCCAGAGGCAAATGCTATTCCCCACACCACTTTCTTTTACTGATGCCAGTGCCCACAGCCCTACAGCCTCTCACACCAGAGAGCCTCCCCTGCTCTCTGATCCCCCTTGGTCACCCAGGGGCTGGGCAATAAGCACAAAGTGCTGCAGCCAGCAGGAGGTGAATGTGTTACGAAGGGCTGGATGGCTGCTGTTGGTCAAACACCACAATCAATACTGACTCTGCTATTGGGCAGCTGAAAAAATGACCCTGGGACTCCCTGCACGCCTCAGACTGGACATGTATTGGCCTCCAATGGTGGCTTCCAATAGCCAAAATAGAATCATAGAACGGTTTGGGTTGGAAGGGAGCTTAAAGCCCATCCAGTTCTAAACCAGGGACACCTCCCACAGCATCAGGTTGCTCAAAGCCTCATTCAACCTGGCCTTGAACACCTCCAAGGATGGGACAGCCACAACTTCTCTGGGCAACCTGTGCCAGGGCCCCCTCACTCCCACAGCAAAACACTTCTTCCTGAGATCTCACCTAAATCTCCCCTCTTTCAGCTTAAAACTGTTACCTCTCAATGCTTCCCCAAGTCTCTCCCAAACAATACCAGCACTAGGAAGCAATGTGCTGGTATTCATACAATACACACACCAGTGGGATGCTTTGTCAGTATCAGTATGTTTTCCTTTAGAGCAGAGCGATCCAACTCTGGTTTGTATTAGAGGGAAGAAGTGAAAACTAAATTTAAGGGTACAGAATTTGGAATGGGAAATGGAGGTGTCATCCAGAGAGTATTCCACGTTCTGAGCAGTGATAACAAGGCTCTGTACCTCATTGTTCATGTAGTGGAGGTCCAGAGGTTGGCCAAAGGCTGTTTTCACTTTCTGCTGCACATCTTCATAGCGCACGGGCCGGACAAATGGGATAATTCTGGAATGAAAGAGAACCACTGATTGAATTCAGAGATACACTTGACAATGCCATCAAATTAGGTGGTTGAACCATTGAAAAAACATTTGAATGTTCTTCTTTCCTCCTCAAGCAGGTCATGAACCCTTCCCATTTGAATTGATAATAATTATTTTAGCAAGGAATTCTTACTCTCTGTTCCATTTTCAAATGGTTGGTCAAAATGCAATATTCAACTGAAGATTTCAAATAGAATGACTTTGTCCCTGGATGGAAAAGTATCCTTTACTGAATCCATTTCCTTCACTTATCAGGATACAAATCTCCTACACACTTTGGCTTAAAGAATACTGCCTCAGGCAAAAAACACAAACAAATGCGTTTGGTAAGAATTGAATTAAAAGCTGTAGAAGGCCCAAAGAACAAAAAAGTATTTGGTTTAAGTGCTCCAATATCTAAACTCACAACTCGCTCCATAAAAATTTCCAAAATGCATTCCAGTTGAAAGGTTTCAATAAACATTCCCACAGCAACTTCAGTCCCGGACTTCTGAGGGAAGGCATCGGCAGCAGGACACACAGGAATTTGAAATCCTCTTTCTCAAAGGTAGTCTGTGACTTTATCTCCCTCTGCATGCTCAGCTCAAACACCTCCAAACATCTGAATTGCAGGCTCACTCCACTGTCTCTGCAGTTACACTTCAGATCCTTTGCAGCACAGCAGGGGATTTTCTCAAGGGCTGAAGTCAAACCTGTGCAACCATTTGTCACTCACTGCTTGCTCAATTAAAAAAAATTGCTTATTTTTAATTAGAGAAACCTAATAGATCAAAACTTAAACACTGCTTCAGCTGTAACAGCAGTGGCACAGTTAACTTGCACTAATTCAGCATATTTGTATAAAACAACATTCATACAAGGCAGATCAGTCTCACACTCTCTAGTTTCTTCCCTCAGGAGCATTTCCATATGTCAGGCATCTCTGGCACCTTCACCAACTGACTGACACACCAAATATGCACAGATGTCAAGGATTCTGACCAGTTTCCCTGAATCCAGACCTTGGGACACACTAAACCCTCAGTTCTAGCACTCAGTTTTAGACTCACGTACACAAGTGACCTCAAGAAATCCCAAATGGCAATGGGCACAGAATCCCACGGCACACAGATGCTTTTCAAACAACAGACTACTTTTCTTTGTTTTCATTACTGTTTTGCCTACCTTGGAACAGAAACTCTAATGCTTTAGAGAAAGTAGTAATATGGTGTTCCATCCAAAACTCTTTACTTCAGTGGAATGTTCTTCTGTAGGAAGTTATCAAGTACTCAGAAAGCCACTACCTTTACAGCCATGAAAAAGGATGATATTCACCCTCTTCAGAATAAGCAGGGAAAATATCCTGGGTCAAGAACTGGAAGAATCAAACTATAGTTTGAACTATGGTTTACAACCCACTATTCCAGCAGACCAAGGATGTCTGCTGCTCAGAAACCCACTTTTCACCTCTGTGCTGCACGAGGCCCAGGTTGTTGGTTGTTCCTGTCTTCGGGCTCCTTCACCCAGACTTCTCCCCATCTGCTTCCACCGGCCGCGCGACCACACTGCATCTCCACTACTGGCAAGTCAAACAAACAGCTCTGGGACACAGCTGACAGCTACCACCCTCCTGAAAGCTACAGCACCACTTCCACAGCTGCACCTTGAAAACTGCTGGAATACTGCTCCAAAAAGCTTAATTATTAGCATCACTTCACAATTTTGCCATCGGGCAGAAACAGGAAGACCTGAACAGAAACTCAAGACCTATCCTGCTCACAGGGGCGACTCTCCGAGCTCAGTGAAGCCCCAAATCACCTCTGGGGGAGCTCAGACGAGTTTGTACTTTGGACAGAAGGTTTAGTTTCCAAAACACCCATCCAGCCTGCTTTGCCAGCACTCTGTATCTTTTCACAACATGCAACTTCTGTTTTAAATAGCTCCAGTGTTAGTTGGCTTCCGCAGCCCCTTCCCAGGTAGGGTTCATCTTGCAAACAGACCTACAACGTTCAGCTATTCAGAAATAATTGTCCTTGTTAAAAAGCAGCCCACAATAACATTTTCTACATATTACTAAGAAACCCATCCATGAAATTACACTACTCTGGCACCATACAAATGTAATTTAGCCCTCAGTTGAGCCGAAGTCCCTCATAAAGGCTTCCATTCTACACTCGATGCGTTAAAAAGCAGAGCTGTTCTCAGGTGCCACAAATTCTATTAGTTTAAAAACTCCGTGCTCTCTTCTAACACAAAATCGTGGACTGAAGGGTTTAAGGAGCCCATTCCTGCCTGACCACCTTAAATATTTGTGGTTAGATCTGGCAGCTCCTCTGAAACCAAGCACACACACTTACATTCTCGGTGTCTGTAACTGCATACCACTTTGGGGATGGGGAATCCAGGCGAGCGTAACTGCATAATTAGACTAACACACAATCAACCTTTTCATTTTAATGTTACTTCAGGAAAAAAGCCTTTCTTCTCCCCTGAGCTCCATGCCATCCTAAACACGCTCAGGCAGAAGACATGCAAGGTGATAGGACTGTGGTGACGAGATTTTGCTTCCGAGTTGCCCTTGTCCTAACATGGGATCACAAGAAACGGTGCCATGACACGCAGTGGCTCTGTTGAGGTGCACACAGTGGCCTTCACACAGCACAGTGTGGAGAAGATCTGGCTGATAAAGGCAGCAGGAGATCCCAGCTACAACTACTTTTAAAATTTCTCCTTGAGCACCAAAAGTCAGGGAATTTTAGTGACAGAATTCAACACACAGGACTTTGGTGAATGAAACAGTTCCATTTTTAAGGAAGACTTTGCAAACCATTCTCTTCGCCTGCTTTACCAACAAAGAATGTCCCTGCTTTTCTGTTTTAGCAGAAATCACTATATTTGACAAAGGAGGGTACTCATAAGCAGCTCAGCCAGTAACCTTTACTGGTAACAGGCTGCTGGGATCACTATGTACAACTTCTACTGTGGTAATATCAACATTAAAATTACAGTTTATGATGACTCCATGAACTACTTCATGTTGAAAGTGCTGTCTGGGATGGGAGAAACCAAAGGATTCCCATAGGATGTCTGTGAAGAGCAGCATATAAATTCATGCTTACAATCCAATCAATGTCTTCAGAAAAAGGAAACTGGAATCTAGCATTAAGATCCCTTTTGCCTCCAAACGAGGGCTCAGGAGCATCCTCAAAGAGGCTGCAAACAAGATTGGAGCCTTTTGTTATGTTCACACAGTCACTGAACAGCCATAAGAGCACCGAGAGCTCCTCTCAATTAGATGGCAGGCAAGGGGCTTCTTGAGACCCACTTTGAAATTTTATCCACTGGAAACAAAACTCTAAACACTGAAAATGCTAATTCAGTTCAATCTGTTTTTTGTAAGTGTCTCAAAATGAAATATCAGAGGAAATAACAAGGAAACTTCTAGGCCAACGCAAAAACCTTCCCTTGCTGTATCTGTTGCTCAGTCCCAGCAGGACAGTGCGAGTGAGAGGTCATCAGGAAGTGAGAAACCAGAAAAGAATGACACTAATTTGATCATTTTCATTTGGTTTTAGTTACATGAAACAAATAGGGAACATTTCTGAAGCAAGACTATCAGGCTTTATTTTTAATATTACTGCAATTACTTATAAATAGATACTATGAAAATAAATCAAAGTGTTACACGACACACTGATTCATAAAAATAACCAAGTTGTGCCTGACCTGTTTGCTGTTGCCTTCACTGTGTGTTTTTCATTCAGGAACAAGGAAAGTGAAGCCAACAAAACATTCAAACTATGTTACTAATGGCTAGATTATTCTGCTAAGCAAAGAATCAAAAGCAGTGAAGACAAGACTCACCGTCTTTCCCCGTTGTGTTCAAACTTTATCCTTACATCATTCTGCAGAAGAAAGAACAAAAGCTCAGTCCACAATGAAACTCTAAAGGCACACAAACAGGTCACATCACGATTTTAAGGCCCAAACATAAAGAAAATCAATTTGTGATCGAAGCAGGCATCAGCTCCTCAAAAGGCTAGTGAGAACCCACCAAGTCTGGAAGTTGAAGCAGACTGTGGACCAGTGGCTAACGTAAGTACCACAAGGAATGGAGAAACTGTTAAAGGAGAAAGAGAAGTAGTAAAACCTAAGTTGTAATTTTTATTGTCACTTAAACAGAGGGCACTGAAACATATGTTAACTATAAGGAAAATGAATTCATCTGTAACGCTGCACGGCAAAATTCTGAAATTGAAAATTGACAAATCAGGTCAGATGGGGCCTTGAGTAACCTGATCCACCCTGCCCACGGCAGGGGGGCTGGAATTGGATGATCTTTAAGGTCTCTTCCAACCCAAACCATTCTAAGATCCTATGAAATTGAGTCCAACTGCACCCAGAAGCTGATTTTCACCGTGCATTCTCAAAGCAAGCGTGTTTTCTTCTGTGACAAAAAAAAGAAATAGAGGAAATGTGCCACATTCTTTATTCTTCATAGACAAAATCTCTACTTTTGCAAGAGTGCAGCCCCTGAAACTCCAAATATGAAATTACAAACAAATTAACAATGTGTCATCTTTTAGAGAGCAAAGGGGTCACTGCCTGTATCTGGTCGATGGTTCCGAGCGCTGACCCCACCACCTGTGCGCTCCCCCCTCAACTCACAAGATGCTCTGCTGAGTGGAAGGGTCAACATGCTGCACTTTCAACTCTGGAGATCAAAGTTCAAATCCCAATTTAGGTCACAAAGATAAAAATAAAAGGGAAAAATCTGCTCTGATAAGACTCCATAATTTCTGCTGCACAATTTATGTGATTGGAATAGATTAAGCCATCTGTGAAAGCCTTAGACAATAGGCAATCATACATCTAGGAACTTCAAAAAAACGTGGCCAGGAAACGCTCTTTAGCTAGAGGAAGTTTCTGGCAGGCCTAGTGGTGAAGAATGCAGTTCAAAGGGACCCAAGCAATCCCTGGGAGCACACAGGATTCCTGCAGCAGCATTGTTGGTACAGAACCCATCATGACAACTCAGCTCCTGAGGCAGAGCAACCACCACCTGCAGGCAGGTAATTCACACCTAACTTCACCAAAGATGTTTTCTCAGATGTGAGGAGAGAAAGAACTTATTCTAGAATGACACCAAAATGAAGCAAGTTCTACAGAACTCATCTTAACTGAACAGTAAAGAAAAAAAGGCAAAAAATGGTATAGGAATAATGAACTATAAAGGATGTCCACCAGCCAACTACTGATGAAACAGTTGTTTCTTAGGCATAATGGATGAAGGAATGTTCCATCTCTATTAGTGATTTTTAGGGAAGGAAGGCTACACAAAGTAGCCCAGTCTGAGGGAACTAAAGATGATTAACAGGATTGAATTAAAGTGATTTTTCAGATTAAATTTGTGGCCTCAAGATGTGTTTTAGGTGACAGAACAGCTCACTGACAAAGCCCTCGCTAGTTAAAGTCAGGCAACACTAAAAGATCTTCAGGGCTTTTTGCAAACCTTTCTTCAACTTGCTGGTACCTGAGTAAACTAAAATACCTTGCAAACCTGTAATTGTAACAAAGGGAAGGGGGGTGGAATTTGGCATCTGTCTCCTCATTTTTCCAAAAGGATCAGGCACTGGCCACGTGTCTATCTAAGAAAAGGTATTCAAAGTGATCTTAGTGCTTGCATTTCAGAGAAAACCCCAAAGAGTTAAACATCTAGTATTTTTCCCTTTGAAAGCAGTAAATCTGTTGCCTATATAAACCACTTTTTAAAGCAACTCACATAAACTGCCCCAAGAGATGAGTAAGAAATCAAATCCAAGTTTGGCGTTTACGCGTTCCAGTTCTGACGCGGTGTGATAAGTAATGATTGCAGATTTTGATTTAAGACATCTCTGAATTTATGCTTCAAAGTGATTTTGAAAGGATTTTGGACTGTTCCATCTACAGATTTGTCCAGCACATTCAAGGAAATCCCAGATCCCAGCTGAACAAGTAGATTATGAGCAGACAAAGCATAAGGAAAAGACAGCCATCAACTTTAAAGCCTGCTCCTAAAAGCTTAAGCCTGTAATAAGGATATAACTGGAAAGAGTTATTTGACTGATACAGGCAACTTCCCTGGTTAACATTAGTCTAACTGTAAGTAACTTGATATAAATCTTCAGGACAGCAAAGGACAAAGAATTCTAGTCTGAAATTGTTGCATTTGAATTCAAGTATTTCATTCAAATGAGATGCAGCAAGCACTGAGTATATTTTTTCAAAATAAAGTCTCTAGCAATGTAGAAAGAACCTAGAGAAACTTCATTGGCAAAGTATTTCTTTTGGAAAACTGGCTTCACAAGGGTTATTTCTTTTGCCTTTCATGTAACACACAACCAGGTAACTCCAGACAACTCTCCCTGGGAAGGATGCTGCCTCTATTCAGACCCCTGCAAAGAGCTGGTTCCTTTTTCACCAAAGCCAGGTTTATCACAGTTTCACTAAAGCCAGTCCTTTCAGACAACCTCCTTCATTGTTTCCCCTGGATCAACTTCAGTTTGAACACCTTTTATCAGGACCTTCATTCTGTATCCATGTGCAGTCTGAGTCATGTGAAGATGAGACCAGCATTAGCTCACCCTCCAGCAGACTGCTTTATGCACCTTTCAACCTCCTTCTGCATCAGAAATGGAAATAAATTTGTCTCCTTTTCATCATTATGCTTCTCAATTCCCTGCTTTGAATTTAAGTATGATTTCCACTACAATGAAAAGTGCATCAAGCTGCTACACCATGACAGAGTCAGTAACAAATAGTTTTTCTGGCCTTCCATGCCTGCTTAAATGAATTTTATAAAGGTCACTGCACATGACTTTTAAAACATGCTCCTAATTTACAATTGCTAATATTGTATATGAAGCCAGTTTTCTTACCGGAATTTTTTTTTCTTCCACTGCAGAGGCACACTGGTTTGTTATTGCAGGGCTCCCCAAGACAGGTGGGCTGCTGGCATTGTGTTTTTTCTTAAAAAAAAAGTAATTTAAAAAAAAAAGTGGTAATATAATCATGAAACCAGAAAAAAAAACACTCGGTCAACTTTTTAGCTCATGTACGCAGACCAAACCCAATCAAAATACGTGTAGGAGGGAGGAAGAATACTAAGATGTTGCAAATTGTCTAAACTGTACCCTCCCAGGCCCATAAAGGAAGGTAAATAAAAAAGCAACCATGCTAGGAACACAGCCTGAGCAAGAATAGGGAGCTCATCCACCTGGGATGCTTCAGGAGGCACAAGGACCAGCCAGAAGAGAGGCAGCAGACCCGCTGACAACCTGCTCTGTCCCTTCTGCCTCCAGGTAACGATTCCAGGTACTCACTAAACACCCATTACCTGCTTGTTGGAGTGAGCAGCATCTTTATTCTTCATGGTATCATATCCTGTCAGCCTGTGTCGCCGGCTCATCTGGAGCGCTACCAGGTCCTTCATGATGGATTTCAAGGCCTCTTGTTCATCTGTGATGCACAAGAATTTCAGCAGTAAGTTGCCTGGATACCAATTCTAACACTTCTGCACTTGTATTCCACTGCCTCACAGAAAGACAACCCTTTTTAGGATCTTTGCAAATATACTGTAATGTCACTTAGTCACAAAAAGCCCAAAGTCAACCTTACATCATGAAGGAGCAAACAGATGGATAAAATTTAAGTCACTTGTCCAATGTTGCAAAAGGATCTGGCCACAGTAAAGTTTAGAATAAATAAGCCCAGCCCCTGGTTCTGTTCAAATCATAGAATGATTTGGGTTGGGAGGGATCTTAAAGCCCATCCAGTTCCAACCCCCTGCCATGGGCAGGGACACCTCCCACCAGACCAGTTTGCGCCAAGCCCCATCCAACCTGGTCTTGAACACCTGCAGGGATGGGGCAGCCACCACTGCTCTGGGCAACCTGGGACCTGGACCCTCATTGTGAAGAATTTCTCCTAATGTCTAATCTAAATCTTCCCCCTTCCAATTTAAAGCCATTCCCCCTCATCCTATCACTCCAGGCCCTTGTGAGAACTCCCTCCCCAGCTTTCCTGTAGGTCCCTTCAGGTACCGGAAGACCGCTATGAGGTCCCCGCCGGAGCCTTCCCTTCATTTCACAACAAACTGTACAACTTGGACAGATTTGCTAGATCATCACAGGTCATTTAGGAAGGGCAAACTGATGTGCTCCTGCCAAGGAAAACCTGGTAAGAATCTGTTCTTTCCAATTTTATATCCTGTTAACTTTAAATTCCTGCTCGCTAGCAGAACAAACCACGGCCAGCAGAAAGAAAAATGAAAATCTGGACAAAGAGTCACCCTGGAAAACCTCTGAATGCAAACCCACTTGTACCAATTTCCCCAACACATTCCTCCCTTCCCCCAAAACAAGCTGGCAGAAGAAAGTTCAAACCATTTCAGGAGACTTCAAGATGTGCTGAGCAGATTCGAATTGCACAGCATTACGAACGCTGTCTGCTGGCCCAGTACAATGCAGCAGGTTCAACTCAAGGCTTCTTGCGAATGCAGGAAAATAAAACCCACACATTGAAATACTTCTGATACATAAGGCTGACTGAAAATTGCTTTCTGAAGCTAAGATTCCTGATGTAACCAATTTAAAGCGTTCCTCCGTTGCTTCTTAGTTTTGAGGACAGATGTGATATTTAGCAGAATTTTGCGTCAAGCCCAGAAAACAAAGACGCAAAAGAGGGCAAGAAATGCAGAGTAGTTGGGCTGTGATGGATCCTAAATTACTGAAGGGAAAGAAGGAAAAGGGGCAGAAGGTTGACCAGTGAAGTTTGAATCTCCTCTATTCCTCAGCACCGTGTAGTTGCCGTAGCACAGCAGCATCAGATGCCATCACTCGGATGATCTGCTGCTGGCACGCGCTGGGCTGTGGGCTCACCTATCAGCTCAGAGCTCTTAGGGATAACGTGTTGTTCCCTTGGCAAACGGGTTCTGCTAAGTCCTTCCTGATACTGAGGCATAACTTAAACATGAAGTTTGAAGCAGGGATTAAATCAGCTCTGGATGTGCCCAGAAAAAGCAAAGGTTTGGGGTTTTTCTTGACAACTGGAAGTTTTGGAAGCAATGTGAACCGGTAACACAGACAAGGCAATCACACCCCAGTGTACCAGGTCTGCACTGCTGGGTTCCTCCTTTCTTCCCAAAGTCCTTAAAACCTGTCACTTCAATGTGCTTGAGTTGAAATGAACATTTTTTTAGGCTGATTTGCAGATAAGTGAAACTTGATTTTGAAAAACCAGCATCGCTAAGCATTTGTCTCTGACTGGTGGCACTGCCTGGGATGGGTAACAGCTTATGTTTGGAAGTGCCATCCTGGGAAGAGCTGCTGTACAGTAAATAAGGGACTCTCTCACATCTGTATTCCTCTGTAAAGGGCACTCATTGGGATTATTTGTTTCTTCAGTTTTGGGTTACACATTTGTTCATGACTGTCTCTCACTGAAGCTTACGTTCGATGCAGAAGACTAGGCTGATAATTAATCAATGTCTGAATAACAAATTAGATTTTCTCAATGCTTGGAGATGACAGATGTGGGGGACACACAGCTTCTAAAGCATGCAGGAAGTGAATGCTACCAAAATTCAGAAGCAAAAAGAGGGGAAAACACATCTGTTTGTAATGGGGCAACATCTGAAGGTCCCAGTCAGGACAAAAGTCACACTAATATTATCTTTGGTCCAACCAACAGCTTCTGCCCAGAAGGTCTGGTTTAGCATTCTGGCAGTACTTAACACCAAAGTAGAGGTACTTCCACCAGGAACTTCACTATGTACTACCAAAACACCAGAAACAACACAGAGGAATGGAAAGAAATCTCTCAACGCATTTGCAGAAGGTGTTAATTTAGAGTAAAACTCTTAAAAAAGGCAAGCAGAGCAGAGAAAATAAAGTTACTTATAAAAACTCCAAATCAAAACCCACCAAATCTCTGCTGTCCAAGACAAGCCAAATGAGACAATAACGACATTGTGGTAGGGGAGAAGGGAGAGGACTCTGTGAAATTCCAGCTGCATGCAAAAGAAGCGAGGGGTATAAGTAATGCAACCAAAGCAAGAGGTTGCTTTTTGAAAAGCACATCAGCCAAAGGAAATAACTGCTAGGATCTATCTCAGCACTAAGTAACCCCTTGTGGGAGGAAACTGTGACGGAACACTTGTGTATGGAGTTAAAGTTCCAGGTAGCCAACAGCACAGCTTTTATTTTCCAAGTTCACACGTGAATATTCAACCTTTTACCCTACTGGAGTGCCTCCAGTTCACTCTTCTTTAATCTTTTTGGAGATTAAGCACAGCCTTTCAATCACCTGGCAGACAAAGACTAACTTCACACAACAAAACATTACAAGCTATAGACTGGCAAATCCCTGGAGTTCCTGCCACCCAAAGCACGCTGCGAAGAGCTGGGACACAAGTTTTCCACTACAGTGCAGATGGGGTTTGGCCAGATACCAGGAGGATGAAGAAGAGCTTGTCTTGGCAGAGTTCCTTTGGGCAAGAAACAAACCAGCTACGAAAGCAGTTTATAACTAAGCACTCATCACAAGAAACCAAGTCAATCAAAGAATAAGGATTTGCATCTAAACAGCGTGGCACATCCCTTGAAAATAAGGATGTCACAGGTGCTGGATCCCAAAGCCCAGGCTACGTATAGCGTCAGCTGATTTTCAGTGTCATTTGTACGAGGATGGGGACAAAGAGGACACATATCCAACCAATTCTGTACCTCTTAATGAAGACAACATAATGAAATTATTAGCACAGGCAACTCAGGAATTCACAGTACACTAAGATATTCAACTCTTATGGGCAGCACCTAGTGAGCACCCCCAGCCAGCGCACTGCTGACGTCTCACCCTCACTGTAAACTCCTTTCCTCTGCAGACAAGCGCTAAAGCCAAAATCTTTCTTGCATCCACCCAAAAAAGATCACAATGCACTACCAAAAGCTGATGGAACAACTTCAGGTGAATTTGGATCTTACTTGATTGTACATTTTTTAAATCTTACACAAAGCAACTGGCTCCCTAGTGCCAAAACATGTATTCTGCAATTAATTCCCACGCTGGTGAGGGAGGAAATGAAGAATTAATGAACATTATGAACATTAATGTCAAATATTGATCTGAGCTTGTGTAGGGAAAAAGTGTTTCCCTTTAGGACAGTATTGGGATGGATTTAATGCAGAGAAGCATGCATAGTTCTTTCTTTCCAATGAAACAGGGGATGACTGTAAAGAAGCACGTGCAGCAGCATCACATTTATCACACAATGAAAAAGGTATTACAAATGAAAACTAGGCCGTTTTTGGAGCGCACTGAGAGACCCTTTTTGCTAGGTCTCCAGAAGGTCTGGGAAACACAGTTCTGCTTTGTGCGGGAAAGATGTTGTCCAGGAAATGCTTTTCATGTTTTAAAAACTACACTCAAGGATTTTTATAACATCGATAAAAGGGAACTCTACTCACAGAGAAAGCTATTCCGCTACATAAAGCATTTATTTCAGCTAGTACGTGGTTTATTACACAGATCTGAGCAAGTCAGTGTATTTGCTGTGGCAGAAATGGAAATGGTTTTGAAAAAAAATCACCAAGTTCAGAGTAAATTCATCTGCACGTTGGCAAAAACAGGAAGTCTGTAAACCCCTATAAACCAAGATGCTATTTTATATAGCGTGATAATAGAAGAAATGATGCCACGGTTGTTTTAAAAAGTAAGAACTGAATAAGTACGTGTGTGTTTGTTACTGACCACCACAACAGCAAAGGATCAGCAGATCCCGGGGCAATGAGATTTCACAAGGCAGGAAGACAAACTGGGTCTGTCCTAAAGCTCTGGAAAAGGCTTTGAAAAAGTTTAGGTTTGAGTCCTTCACACAGTGCCATAAACAAGACCCTGGGTATTTGGCACAGCCTTAGCGGTAACGAAAATATTCTGCACAGGTTTTTGGATATCATAAGTGACTTGGTTTGTGGAAAAATGGAACTGATATATTTGGGATACCTCTTATCTCCTCCAGGTTAAAAACCCAAAGGCTGGGATTTAAGCTGGTCCTAATCTGCAGGCTCAGCCCTGCTCCAACCCCCCCAGCCAGCGCACTGGGGCTGTCACTCCCGCTAAAGCCAGGAGCTCCGAGCCCGGCCGTGGGTGCGTGTGTGAGCCAAGGGAAGGAAGTGACACAGGCAGGAAAAAAGAGCAGATCGAGGGAAAGACTCGGCTGCAGCTGGGCCTGCAGTGACCATTTCAACTGGGCCTGCCACACAACCCCCAGCCCAAACACCACTGTCCCATCTGCTTCCCAGACAGACACCTATTTCATTAGAGCAAGTCTGTGTTTGGAACACTAAGGAGTTCTCTGATGGGAAATAACCCCCAGTGAGAGCCCCTCTGCAAAGGGCCAGAGAACTTAGGTCACCCCACAGATCCTGCAGCAGAGTTCACAAAAAACGAGATGAAAGCCAAGCAGAGCATGATACAGCCTGTTATCCCTTATTATTTAGACTATTTGATCACAACTGCCTAATTAGCAAAGATCTCTCCTATCATGAGCCATCTGCTTGCAGCCCACCACCACGGCTCCAGCACAAGCATAAAGCTATGAAACAGTGCTTTTTAATTCCACACTCACATGTTTAAAGCCAGGCATCCAATTGCTATTGGAAAACACTTGCATGGAAATCCAACTTCTTCCCTCTCAGCACTTTTATGCTTATGGACCATCTGGCTGGTTCCTTTACGGAAGGAGGGAATACTATGTCTCTCTTCTATAAAGAAAAGCCTACTGATTGATCTGCATATATTTGTTGTATTTACAAAATCAGGCAGAGTATAAATGAAATGAAGTTGCTTTACTCTTGCTTTGAGCAACATTTGCAATGCTTTATGAATTCCTAATATAAGAATTAACTACACACACAAACTAAATAAGGGACAGCCTCAGAAAAACTATCCTCAGTTGAAGGGAAGAAACATTAGTGAAGCAGCCCAGAGCACAATGCAGCTCTGCACTATGACAGACAAAGTAATAATAAGAAAACACAAGTAAGCCTGAGTTTAGAGAAATTGAGTTTTTCATTCCAGTATGTGAAACCTCTCTTTAAGCTGAAAAGGGAACCAGGTAACACAAACTCCCCTCTGTAAGCAGTTCTTTATAACAGGCTGAAGGAATTCATCACTCAAATTGAGGCACGACAGCTTCTGATAGCAACATTTTACTCTCAAAAAGAGCTCCTCTAACTCCTTTGCTTGTTTTTATGTGTAACTGTCTGGGCTAAGGACGGCAAAAGAGAATCTAATGGAAGCTTCATAGGGAAAAAACTGATTTTGATAAGACTCCAAGCTGCAATTAATACCAGAGTAGAAGTTTTCCCTATTTAGTTTAAGCACATAAATTCCAGTCAACACAAACTCCCTGATTCCTGGAGGCAGTAAAGCCCTGCTCGGCTTCCCGGCCCGACCTGCTGCTTCGGCCAATTTTAGTCAAATCCCGTGGGCGGGCAGCGGTACCGGAGCATGCGGGGGGTGAATTTAACCGACTCCCCGGGGGCACCTGCGGTGGCCGCGCTGCTGATGGCCCGGTGAGACCACCCCGGAGCGGGGCCCGGGGGCCCCAGACAGAATCGACCGGACTCAGGGGACCCAGACCAGAGCCGGAGACCCCAGATCGAACCGACTGGACCCGGGAATCTCGGAGCGACCGGACCAACCGGATCTGAAGGCCGCAAACCGGACCCAACGGGACCGAAACCGTGGGTCTCCCCCCTCAACATCCCCGAGGCCCCGTCTGCAGCGCGGATCCCGCCCCCCCCGCCAAGGCCCGGAATCCGCGCCCCCGGTCCCGCCGAGGCAGCGAGGCGCTCCTCGCCCGTTCAATCCCCCCGCGTCCCGTCCCTCACCCATCTCTGCGGGCGCGGGGCCGCCGGGCGGCGGCGCTGAGGGCCGAGGCTGTCACCGCCGCAGCTCCATGGCGCTCGGGCCGAGGGGGAGGGCTCACAGCAGCCGCCTCCGCCAGGCGGCCGCGCTCCAGGTCCCGCCGCGGCGGCCGGGCTGGAGGGGGCGCGGGCGGTACCGGTCGCTCCCCGCCGCGGGGCGCCCGGGCCCGGGCGAGCAAAACAAACCGCTCGGCGGCCGCCGCCGCGCACCCGCCGCCGCCTGCCAATCACAGGGGCCGGCCCGCCGCAGTCAGCCAATCACAGG